>PVHX01008223.1:0-84997 GCA_004024805.1 Geosciurus inauris | reverse complement strand
CCCCCAGCCCCGGTCGCCATCCTCAGGGTTCTGGGCAACAGCCAGGTTAAGCCCATTTGCACTGGAAAATTGGCGCTGTTTGGGAGAAGAGAAACAGATCGATTGCCCTTGTGACTCCCCGCCCCCCTTCTCACCCCACCCCCATCGCTCCCTCCCTCGTCCCTCCCCCGCCACCTCCCCTCACCCCGCCTCCTTCCCTCTCCCCACCCCCAAACCTCTCACCCGCGGCAGTCCGGTGCGAGGCCCCCGCCGGAAGGTGAAGGGAATGGATTGGACTCCGGTGGGTGAAGCGGGTGTCTAGAAGTGGTGCTAATGGGAAGAAATTTCTGGTTTCAAAAGAGGATGCTCTGCCACAAAGAGCGGCTCGCGCGCTGGCCTGGGCTCTAGCGGAGGAGAGATCCCGGGAGAACTCCGGAGCTCGCGGGGAGCGCTCCTCGGAAGACCCGGGTCAACATGCCTGTTCGCAGGGGGCATGTGGCACCACAGAACACGTTTTTGGGGACCATCATACGGAAATTTGAAGGGCAAAGTAAGTTCATTTGTTCTCTTCTCTCTCCCTCGCTTTCTGCTTTGATAGTGCACTTGGCTTCCGCCGCTTACAAGCTCGGGAGATCGGTAACTCCAGGCTCTGTCAAGTTAAGAGGCTGTGAAACCGAGCCAGGAGGCTCGGATGGCAGCGGGAGTGTTCTCCCTCTAATATTAATTTTGATTTACATTTTAGATTACGGTCTCTATTGTAGAAGGCAATTTGATCCTCCTCTCCCACTGCTCCATTATCTGCCTTGCTACTTAATGTCCTACTATTCTACTATCTTAAAGGGAACGTGCTAGTATAACATGGGTTTATATTTTGAGGCTGTTTTACTGTAGACTTTTGAAAGTCAGATGCAGAGCCGACCATACTATTTGAACAAAAGTATGTAAATGGTAGAGGGATGTAAATGGCTATGCAAACTATATTTTATCTTGGTAAATTGCAGAGCTGTGGAATAACAAGGATGCTTGCCTGCTGCTAGCTGACAGAAGCTAAACTTTGTATTGAATCAATGCAAATATATGCCAAAGGAGATAATTTGGGAAAGCAGTATCTCGTCTTTGCTGGTTCCCAGTGCAAGCAGCTCATTATTCAAAATAATATTTCTGTTGCTTTATTATCCTCTTAAATTTTCCATCTAGAAATTTAAAAATTGAGGTATAATAAGTAAACCCCACAGAGACTGAATGTAGAGTAATTTAATGTACTGATGTGAACCAACTACTGGGAATTAATTATTTTGATATAAATGTAGTAATTTTAAATATTATATTTTAAAATTTATATCCTGCATTTTCTTAAATCTACATTAGCACATTTATATTGTATACTTGCAGGTTTTTCGGCACTGCATTTAGTTATGTGAGGATCTAGGACCTTGTGTACAAAATGAATTTGTACATCCTGCTTCATAGTCAACCTGGAAGTAGTAAATATGTTATCAAAGTAAATAAGTTCTTTACATTAAATTTTCTACTACTGTACAAAAATTCAAGGTTCTCCCAAAGTAAAAGTAAAAAGGTGTTAACATGATATTGTGTATGAGTGTGAATATTTTTATCTTTTGGAAAAAATACATTATGAGAAGGTGATCATTTGCATTATTGAACTGTTAATAAATGTGAACTAGTTTCATTGCAAAGCTAGTTGTCTTTTATCTTTTTAACAATGTGTGTAGTATGCCTTAGAGGATAGAGAAAAGCCAAATCCAAGAATAACTACTTTGAGAAAGTTGTATTCTAAGAGACAAAGTTGAAGTGAAAAATTTGACAGTTACAGGCTGTTTCACTGTTTTGGCTTAGAATTTTTTTACCTTACATTTAAATGCATTCTGGAAATATTAGTGGGCCAGCTGCTTGTCTGAATGTCCAGTAGGACCCTTGGGAGTTGCAGCATTTGCGATCTAGACTATCTGGGAAATTCTGGTCTTGCAATTTGAAGAGTGATTTCTTAATATCCTCTGTTAAAATTACTTAAGACCATTATTCTCACCTTTAAAGTTTGTAGGGTTTTTTGTGATTTTTTTTTTCATGGAAAGGTCTGAGCAGTTAGAATTTTGTGGAAGCACCTGCATTTCAGAGCTCTTATTATGCAACAAATATCTTTACTGTTTATGAGAGTCTCGTGGAAGCTTTTAAAAAGATGCCTTACCATCTTCTTATTACAGATAAAAAATTTATCATTGCAAATGCCAGAGTGCAGAATTGTGCCATCATCTACTGCAATGATGGGTTCTGTGAGATGACTGGTTTCTCCAGGCCAGATGTCATGCAGAAACCATGCACCTGCGACTTTCTCCATGGGCCCGAGACCAAGAGGCATGATATTGCCCAAATTGCCCAGGCATTGTTGGGGTCAGAGGAGAGGAAAGTGGAGGTCACCTACTATCACAAAAATGGTAAAGTTTATTTAGGATTCCTTGTATTTGATTTCATTGAAAAGTAATTTTGATTACTGAAAGTCTGTGTGCAGAGAAAACCCAAATATTTAATAGTACACATGTTCTTTGCTTATAGTGTTTTAGTGCTCAAGAAGTATGAATATTCTCATTAGTGGATTAATAGAAACATTTTTCTTCTTCAATGAGGGTACTCTGTTTGAACTCTAAAAGTGCAGTAACTTAATGTCACTGAGGATAAAATGTCACAAATCAGTTGTGCACACTTCTTCTCTAAGGACTAACATAAAGATCAATAATTTATTGCTTGTCTTGCTATGTAACTGGTAGGAGAAAAACAGTTTCATTTGTTTGGACTTGAAAATACTTCACAGAGTCTTGTTGGAAACTGTGCAATCTGAAATTTAGGATTACAGCTATAAGCATTTCTTGTCTCTTTAGGTGTTGATGTACAACACCTCCTGTTTCTTTTGTTCATTTTTAAAGAAGAGTAAGGATAATATATAAGAACTTATAAAAGTGGTCCAGCAGACCCGCGTATATTCAAATAGCAAAGGCTGTTCATGTATTTAAAACTGTCCTAAAATATAGGAAAGGAACTATGATTTTGTGAAGTTATTAGTACTCATTTTACAGCCGCAGCAAAACTAGCATTTCAAACTTAAGGTCGTGGCTCAACTTCAAGGACACACTTGCTTCTTTTAGACTTGCCGTGAGAGAGACATACATGCATTAAATACATAGTATTAATGAATTCCTGTGGATGAATACTCAGATATACCCATTGTGATGTATACATATTCTGAAATGTGGACACTTAATGATATGACAAGTTAAGCTTTAAATGTCAAACAATTTTTTAAAACATGCATACTATAGTTAATTTTGTCAATATTGCATTGTCTACTTCTGTTCCACTGAGAGAAATTAATGGAGAAGGGGAGTATCTGTTCAGATTTTTGGGAATCTCTTAAGTATTTGGTATATGTATAATATGCTATAGCCTATGTCATATAATGAGTCATCGTTTGATAAACCACAAAGAAAAAATATCAAGGCAAAAGTTTAACTCTTCCTCTTATTTCCTTATAATTAAATGTTTCATGATAGAAGATGTACAGTTCTTAATTGCTCTATTAAGTATTGCATGAACTTAAGTGGTTATATGCAACCAAGTATTACTGGAAAAACAAGTTTGTATAATTTTGTAATAATCTGGAATGACAGCAATTATGTGATTATCAGAGGGCATACAGTTTGTTTTCCAAACTTGTCCCACTTCCCCTCATTTTCCATCTGTAGTGTTAGCATGCTAGAAATAGCCTAATTGCTTTGTTGTCTTCAAGGCATGTATTGGACTGAAGGTCTCACTACCCAAATCAACTTCTCTATTTGTATACCTGAAGCCAACAAAGTCAATCTTTGACATGTTTTGCGTGTTTGTCATTATTTCCCCATAGGAATGTTTATTATAAAGTAAGTTCAGTCTGTATTGTGGTTCTTCAGAGCATGTTGATCTATCTTTAGTCATTATGGTTTTTCTAACTCTCACATTTGAAGCATAAAATAAATTTGGTCTGCCCAATTGCATAGATCATAAGTATAGTTTGCAGAGTGTTTTTGAATACAAGTTAATACTACACTGCCACTGAAATGGTGATGTTTTGAAATGTAATTCGTTTATACATGACTGTATAAAATTATCTCAAAACACTTTAAAAGGCAAGTTCATATAGAATCACTAACAGGAGTGTAAACATTTCTGTAGTAAAGATGTTAATACATTCACAAATATAAATTTATGTCTGAATGATTTGCTTGGTTATATGAATTAAAATTCTTGTTTTCAAACAAAAAATTTATTTGGAAGGTCTTTTAGGTATAGAAATGTTAACATTTGGTGGTAATTTTGTTCTTTTGGCTTTTTTTTTTTTAAGATTGTGACTCAGTCTTAAAGGACTTGGTTATCTTTAGTATTAACAACAAACTTTGCCTATTTAGGTTTAATTGATGTGAGAAACGTGAGATGATTGGCCAAGATTTTTCTGGTTTTCCAAACTAAAATGATTAATTTAAATGAACTTTTTAGATTAAAATTCAGTCACACTTGTTTTGAATGTGTTTTTGTTGTTGTTGATAGTTCAGATACTTTGAATAGAATCTTCAGAGCATATTGGCTTCATTCACATGACAACTGTAACATCTTTCAGAACTTCTGAAGTTCACATGCTTTAATAGCTGTACATCTTATAGACCTGCTGGCCACTTTACATTTATAAAAGTGGGAAGAGAAAAAAAGAAATCAACATTTTCATTGGTTTGCTTCTCAAAGTTTCTTAATTCTTAATAATTGAGGTCATTCACTTTGGGTAGTTTCTTGGTTTCTTCCTCTTTACAGTAAATGCTTCCTTGACATATTCTTAATTTAGCATTTCACAGGAAGATAGAAAATTGTGTTATCAGCACAATGAGGAAATTAACAAAAAGTTGAGATATTTTGTTTTCACTTTTTCAATTCATTCAAAATGGAGTAGCAAATAGACAAGCAAGGCATTATTTCTGAAACTTGTTTTCCAAAGTGACCCAGAGGCTTTAGAAGGGGTTAAACTCATGATCTATGCAAGGAGTTCACATAAGTATAGTGTGCTGTGAACTGCACGATCCATTGTGAAGCAACACTTCCTACAACGCTACTTTATGTGTTTGTGCTAGCTACAATTGGACTTGCTGTTTGCCAGAATATCAATTTTTTAAAACCTGGTTATTTGCAATAGGAATATTTGACAGCCCTTCCTTTGAGGAGTCTATTTTACAGTTTAAGTCATTATTGCATAAATCATTCTTGGCAGCTGTGAAATATTGCTTGAGGTGATGAAGCTGTAAATCTTTTGACATAAAATTCTAATTATAAAAAACTATAATTATGCCTGGGCTTATATAAGGATGGGCATGTATTTTAATAGTGAATACATTCACTTTAAAAGCAACATTTTTAGGCATAGTAAGTGAGAAATTGCAAACACTTTACTTATTAACTAGTCCACAATCCTGAAAGTAGGGAAAAAAACCGAAAAGATAGTTCAGTTAGTTGGTCATCCCTTAGTTTAGTGCTTGTTTGGTTTAGGATGCATGCTGGAATAGAACTAGCTAGTTAAAGTGCTAAAACCCCTACGATCATATTTAGATATGCTTTAAATTATCAAACAACTTTAAACATTTAAAAAATCAAACTAAATTTCTCCAGGACAAATAAGGATCCTTGGAAGGAAAGCCTGATCTGAAATGTATTATTTTAGAGGTCATAGCATTCATGTATTTTTTGGCATTATGCTTCCAGATGTATTAAAATGTCAATTTTGTTAACGAATCAGAAATGCATGGTACTACTTTCCTCCTCTTGGAGGCTGATTTTAAAGAACTGAGGGAGGAGTAGGGGCTGAGGAAAGATTTTTCCTGATCCAGAAAGGATCCAGAAAGCAAAGTCCCAGAGGCAAATTTGGTAATATTTGACGCAACTAAAGACAGAAGAGGTCTTGGTTCCCTAACACTGAACCTGCCCACTCTGACAATTAGGCAGAACATAATCATGCTGATTTGTGAGTAAAGATGAAGATGCATGTTGAGCGCCCTCTCTCTCTAAGGTAATGCTTTAAGCACTAGGAGAACAGAAGGAGGATCTGCAGAAGAAGATACAATTTGATCTCTACTTTCAGAACTTTTGTATTATATTATATTCACTTCTGTCTTCTAATCCCTGGATGTTTTCATGAAATTGTTTCTAAAGTAAAAGAATATATGAACTATAAAATAAAGGTTTTATATAGAGAATCTACAAAATTTAGGATCCATTGCCATTCTTCTTCTGTTTCCCAATTTTAAAATAAAGTTGCTAATGTATAGAAACATTATATAATATATATACATATATACAGTATGTTTAATATAATTATATGTAATTACATATAACGTAAGCACCTTTTACGGCTTACACAATGATTTGTTAAGGAAGCAATGCAGTTCAGTTAAAATTTTAATAGTACAAACATAACTATTACAATAGCTTTGTATAAGTTATAAGAAACATAATATATTCAGATTTCCTAATTCTTGGATTGTGTAGTAGAGATACAGATGGTAGCTCTTAAGACAAGAATAGATATATATTTCATGTGTGGGTAATTCAAGCAATAAGAAAGTTTTCTAGGGAGTATGTTGCCTATAATTTGTTTTGGTGTCACTTTGACTCTTCGTTTATACTATTCCATGTCCTACTGATAGGATATTATAGCAACAAATAATGATAAAACTCATTTCTTCTCACATACCTAAATTTCATCACCTCTCATGTGCTCTGGATATTATACTTGTTCAATTGTATTTATTCGTGAAATGAACATTCTCAAGAAACACCCTTCTCCATAATGTGAAAACTTTGTTTTGTTATTGTTTCCAGTGAAACCAAAATGGCTTGGGAATGAGAGTGAGCTCTGGTTACTGGTTCCCTTATGCCACCTGCCAGTACCATACCTGTAAGCAGTTCTGATGCTAGAAAAAAGTGATATTTTTTACTGGCTTGAGAGATAACTGCTTGGTTATTTTTATACCCAAAGGACTTGAGAACAGGGTCAGTTTAAAACAATGGGACTACAGTAGGTTTAATGGGAAGAACTTGCTTCTACTGGCTTCTAAGCGTTTTTGTTTGTTGTTAGTGTGGCTTGTTATAAATAACTACTGAATCAACTGCTGGCAGCCAACCCATGAGAGTTCTTGCATACTTGAACCATAGGGAAGTAGCAATTGTAGTATGAAATATCGAGGCATCACCTTGCATCTGGCCATACACTAGAAACCTTGGGGTCATTTTATGTTTGTTTTTTTCTCTCCCTCTTCACTCTAACCCCAGATGGTCACCAAATCCTTTCAGTCTTTACATCTGAAATATCTCACAATGCTACTTCTACTTCTCCATCCACTGTCAAGTGCTCTGATTGAACTCAGTTTAGTCCTTCTGAAGTATTGAATCCAGATTCCCTCCCTCTCTAATCCCTTCTCCACAATGCCATCAGAGAGCTATTTCTAAAACATGAATCACTTACTCTGATGACTTACTGGAGCCACAATCATAGTAAATAAATTACATGTATTAAATGATGGGTACAACAATCCTATAAATATATATACTCTTGTTATAACCATTTCATGAAAAGAAAGACCCACAGGGAATGAGCAGTTTGTAAGACCACACATGGCTCCTAAGTGGTAGAGCTGAGCCCCCAACAGCTTTGCTCAGTGCACTTATGTTATATCTCAGCCTAAAATCCTATTTTGACTTACTAAAGCTCTCAGAATAAAGTATTCGATTTTTTTCTCAGGAGGTTTGGTGGCCTTCAGAGTCAAATTGGGTTTTCAAGGAGCGTATGTTTTGAGGAACCACAATAGATTTACTGCCTTGACAATACTGGATGAATTTAACCAAGTTTACCTTCTTCGTGTTTTAATTTTCCTTTCTAACATGTATATTTGGAGAATAACATCTACTTTGTCAGGATGATTTAAATATGCTGCACTTAATAAAGTACATACCTTTATTGCTGACATGGTTTCTTGCCCATAATGTGCTCAATAAATATCAACTAGTTGAATATATTGCCAATTCTGTTTCACTTACAAATCTTATGTTCCAATCATACTTCACTGCACTTTTATGCACCCAAGGCTTTGCTAACCTTTTAGAAGTTTTCCTTTATAATAAATAGTTCAAAGTCTCTCTGAATGGATTTGCCCTTCCCTCTGCTTCTCACCCTGCAAAAACCATCCTCGTCCTTCCAAAGACAGATCAAAAGACTTCTGTGTAAAGGCATTGCTGATATCTTCACTGACTGCTCCCCTGTGTCTTCAACCACCGTGTTCTTAATTGTGGCATAGCATTTTGAGTGGGCTACATATTATTATATACCATAGTAGTTAATTTTATCTATTTTCTGAGAAAATTTAGATAAATTACTAAATATTGTTAATTTCTGTGCCCAGAATATATGGATGAGTGCTTCATATCAAGTGGGTTCTCAATTTTTACTTAAAAAATGAAAGGAGCATGGGGGATGGTTCTATGGAGTTGAAGAAACAAATAGGTTTAGATCAAAAGATCTGCCAGAAAGTAAGACACAGGGAAAGTGATATTTTGATTTGTGTTATTTTCTTAACAGCACTTCTGAAATACTTTTCAGAACAATTTTCTTCTTAATTTCATTAATCACAATATTTCTTTGCTTTATAATCTAAAATATGAAATGATTTTATGCCCTGTAAACATATAAAAAGGCAGACAAATATTTAATGAAGTTAAGGAGGAGCTATGAGTGAGAAGCTATCAATCAGTTACCACAGGTGCCACTCACTGGCCACCCCACTGCTGACTCACAGGTGTTCCCTACAATCTCTAACAAACAACCCCAAAGACCTCATCTGCCTTTTTCTTACTTGTAATTTTGTGTTTGATAGATTTTACCTTCTCACTGCCTATGTTCCACAGTATTGACTTTTTATATCTAGTAAAACATCTTATTATTCAGTGTTTTCTTGAAAATTCTTAGTCAACAATGAAGTTGAATCCTAGGGTTACACAATAATGAATATATAAAATCTAAAACAATTTTTTGTTATCAGTAAAAAACAATTATTAATTACAATCATGAAATGAATGTTTTCTCTCTCTTGACTGTGATGCTGCATTTAGCAATAATACTGCACTGAGAAGCAATAGAATTAGTGGCAAAACATTAATCAGCACAGTGAGGAAACACGTCCTATTACTGAACAATTAAGAAAGTCAAATTTCCACTAGTCCCAGGTGAGGTATGAGAAAACAGAGTACCAAGCTCATATTGTCATGAATGAACATCCCAGAATATTCTTTTCATCTTCCTTTAATTTAAATTTAAATTCTAATTAAGAAGAGCAAAGTGTTCTTTCTGTGACAATTCAAACTATGGCTGAGGCAGCCCCTTATGACCCCCCAGTTGAAATAGGTCTCCTGTGTACAAACTTGTCTTTTCCACTGTCTTGTGGAATGTCTCATGGTACTTTTTATTTAGAAAAGGAGTAAAATTAGCTGTGGCTGTGCTTTATGCGTATTAATTGGTGAAAGGGGCAAGACAGGACTGTGGGTAGTTTCTGCCCTTAGTTGGCTCCATTTGTAACGGATCTCAAGTTAGACTGTGCCAGTTGGGGCATGCCAGGCCCCTTGCATAGTGGGCTTTTGTTGTCTGAATTTTCTTCCCAAATGATCAGCTAGAAACTATTATTTCAGCAGGATATTTCTACCACTGCAAGCTTTATTGTCTTGTTTTGTTTTTTTCTCCCTCCCTCTTTCCTTCCTTTCTTTCATCTCTCTCTCTCTCTTCTCTCTCTCTTTCTCTTTCTCTCTCTCTCTCTCTCTCTTTCTTATTAGAACTGTTTTTATTTGCCATTGTGTGCTGATTTTGACAGGACATGAATTCTTGCATGTTGTTTAAAACATTGGTAGAGTTAAGAAAATTTGGAATACGTTGCTTCTCATATAGACCATTGACCTGTGCTCAAAATATCCTTTTAAATTTTATTCAGTGAAATATGTAGTAATGACACAAGATAATGGGCATTATAACAAAAATTAATGTAAGGAATTAGTGGTGGTTTATAGTCAATTTCTTAAAGAAAAGTAAACAAACAAAAAACAAAATCTGGGACAAACTAAATAAAGTCTGTATTTACAAAAAAAAAAAACGTGTTAGAAAAGATCACCCATTGAAATTAATCTTAAGGTATTTGCATAAACTAATTAAGATCATTTCAACTTGACAAAAATCAGTGCTAGAGCTAAGAACATGATATGGTGAGTAGATAATCTTTAATTTGGTTTCTGTTTACCTTTTTATAGCTACACTAGTTAATATTCCTTCTAGCAAATGCTATATGTACAATTAATTTTTTGAAATATTATTAGCCAATTGATTTTTAACTATACATTTATTCAAGTGTGTAATACACAATGGATGTGCTTTCCACATGTTAATTACCATAGTCATTCCAATAGTGTACCCAAACTAGATCCCCAAAAGACTAAAGCTTGTTGAGTCCCAGTTCTGTGATTGGTTCTTTATAGAAATTTCTTTGCTAATTTTCATGATGACTTTTGGAGTGGAAATTACCATACTATTCCATTCTACACATTAGTTAATTTGAGGTTCAGAGAAGTTAAGTAAAATACTAATGATCACAGAGCAAAATCGAGGTGAAGTTTACAGCTTAGATTTGTCTGTGCTTGCTACCTCTATTTATTGCCTTCAAATGATAACAGTTTTTAAGTGTTACCTTCCCCATCTTATATATCCTCATTCCAGTTCTTAATTGTGGATTCTATTATTTATCCAAAGTTCACATCAAAAAGTGAATGAAAACAAGGTTCACCATAAATGTTTTGCATGTTAAACAATTTTATCAGTCAAAATGAAGCTGTCTGGCAACATGCTACATTTCAGCAAAGTGAGGGTAGCTAGGATTTGCTTATAGTCTATGCATAATTATTAATGACACTCTCTTTTCTATTAAAAGCATGCCAGTTTTGAGCTATAAATTATGCAGTTGACTCATAGTTGAGGCACATTTTTAGTTAAGCATCCTTCATCTGATGTTTGTCTGGTCCTTGTCCAGGGAGTCAGTGAGAAATTTCCCATTGCAGTGTGATTCAGTCCTAAGGATCTGTGCAGTGTTCTTTTTTTTTTTTTAATATTTATTTATTTATTTTTTTAGTTGTAGGTGGACAGATTATCTTTATTTTATTTTTATGTGGTGCTGAGGATCGAACCCAGTGCCTCACGCATGCTAGGCGAGCGCTCTACCATTGCGCCATAACCCCAGCCCAGTGTGCAGTGTTCTTTATCTCTCTTTCCCATAACAGAGTTTTATTTCCTGGCAAGATGATGTGATTTGACAGAATTGACCATTAGTATTTATAAAGGAAATTATAATTTACTAGTATAGAAAGTTCATGGTTATTTAAAACTCCTCCACTTTTCTTCACCTTGAGCCAAATGTCAGACTTGACACACGCTTATCTTGCATCTGAGCTCCTCCCAGAGTTCACCACCCTTAGACCTCCTCCATCTATACACGGGACTCCTTCATCCTGAGATAGTCTTCACAACCCCTTCCTACACCCTTCATCAACACGCTGTACTTTTAAGCAAACTTCTGTACAGCTTCCACCTCAGCTCCTTTTCAGGGTCTCCTCTAATTCTCAGGCAGCTTTTTCCACATTCCCTAACAGTTTTTCCTTGTCTGTATGAGGACACTTATGAAATCATAGTGTAGTAATTTGTTTCTATGTCTGTCTCTTCCACTCAACATTGAACAGTTTGAAGAAACTTATTAAGGCACTCATGAAAAACTAAAGGAAATGGCTGAAAAGCAAAGGATGGATTTAAAATAGCCCAGGAATACACCAATTTATAGATGAAAATGTTTACAAGATAGCAGGGGCTGGAAAAGTCTTATGCATTTATTCACGCATTCTCTCATTCAACATCTAGAGCCAATTAGTTTGCTAGCAATGAGAACTGTAAAAATAAACAACTTATTAATTAATTGAGAGACAATAATGTACTATCATATAGTTTATGTATTTTAAAGAAATTTGTTGTAATACTTAAAAAAACTGTCTCTCTAAAAAGATTTAACAAGTAATCACCCTTCTTAGCCTAGAAGGAGAAACATATATGGTCAGAAAAGTCCAGATAGATCCTTAATGCCTACACACCATCTGCTGATTTTGATGGGGCCATCCACAGGTCAGTGAAGAGAAGAATGTGTCTGCTTTTGCTTATAATAACATATGCAAGTTTGCAAGTCATTCCAACCCTTCCTTAGCTCCTCCATTAAATCCACACAATAAAATACTAATAAAATTTTGAAATTATTCTGATGTCATTTTCTGCTATTTTCCTCTACATACTGGAAATAGCTTCATATTTATACTGGTCTCCCAACACAGTGAATTCATTTTTCCTAACCCTGAGTCATGAACTTAGATTGTAAAGCCTGTATGGTATCAGAAGACACTTCATCAGTCACATCCTGATATAGGACTTCAACACCTCAGCAAGGACTTCTTATCTCTACTTTCTCTCTCTCTGTCAAAGTGATTTTACTGTGCTCTTGAAAAATTGGAAAATACAGAGAGGAAATTAAAAAGTAAAGACATATGCTCTCGAAACTAAGAGATATCAACTGTTAAAATAATGGCATATATTCCATCTATAATTTTTATACAAATACACTCATACTTGGGTGTGTGCATGTGAATGGACATTATTTTTAACAATACTAGGCCAACCCTATACTGTGTACACCAATCAGTAGCTTGTTTTCCTCACTGAGAAATTTATACTGAACTTGCATGTTTTAATGATTTCATAATATTTGTTACGTAGATAGCCCATAAATTATTTTAATATTCACAAGTATCAACTTAAAGGAAATAGCATGCTACCACAAATACCTTATTAATAAATACTTTACAATTTCCAACTTTTTACAGTTGCAAAAACATACCAAGAGTCTGTATATCCACGTTGCACACCTGTATCATTCTAAACCTTGTATATGCTTATGGAAATATAATTGCTGGCTAAAACAGTATGTGTATCTTTGATACTTTTTTATATACTCTGAAGGGGAATGTATTTAACTGAACATTTCATGTGTAAAATTAAATTTGGCATTCCTTTTAATTTTTAATGTAAGTAATGTCCAATTGTTTGATAATTAAATTTAACCCAAAATGTTTTTTAAAAATCATATGTAGAAAATATTTGAAGAAATTTATTTTCTTCATTAAGACTATTGCTGAGTATAAGCATCTCTAGGGAGCATCACTATTCAGACAGTCCTGTGAGTAGCTGATCAACCACACTGGACACCCCATCCCACATCAGGGTCATTCTTTCCAAAGTGCTCTTTATGTTCAGATTTGTCTTTCAGTGATTTTCTTGCAGTTTTCCACATCTCAGATTTAGAAACTAATATCAGTCATTTTCTATTTAAATAATTTACTGGTTAAAAGTTAGAGCATTCTTTGAACTTTTTTCTCTTTACTATATGAAATAAGTTGGATTTTAAGTTAATTTCAGCATTTCTTACTATCTACATAAACTGTGATGTAAAGCATGTGAAGAGTTTCTATTCAATAATTTTTACTCATATAAGTTTTCTACAAAAATTTATAGCTTTGCTTAGATGCAAAGTGATAAGTGAAAATGTACTTGGGTACCTCAGATTGCATCAAATATTCAAAATTTCACAATAATATTGGAGGAAATATATAAGTAACATAAAGTCTACACTGAATTAGATAAACCACCAACATTATCTCAATATCCCAATATAATACTGTTGAAATGACTGCAGGGAAAGATCATTCCCTACCTGGGCAGCCTTACTGAGCCAATACATGCGGAGCTCAGGTAATCTGATCTTTCTAGCTGTGACTCAATTCTCAGTTCTTCCCTCCAGGTGTTCTTTATAATGAATGTCACTTAACCAACGCTCAGTAGGATTTATGGATTCTCATGTTGCTGTTCTCAGAATTTGCTCCCTGAACGAAGAACTACACAGAAATGCCACTAATGATGCACGACTTCTACTGTCCCATCTATTCAGTTCTTATTCTAAAATTGCAGGACTTACCTCTGCAGTCCATGTCTCTAAAGTGAACAGAAGGCATCCTGCTGAAATTTATGCCTGCTAACATTGATTTTTTAAAAAATATTTACTGCAATGTGTGTATAGTGTGAGTTATACAAAATTTTATTTTTGTTATTGGGTCACTTGAAGAAGCCAATAATTTCAATGATAATTTCCCTTTAGAAAATACTTCATATCAAAAGTTTTATTAATCTTAATTTTTTGAAAGTATGAGCAATAATGATTGCATTCTCTAATTCTTTGCCAAGTAGTAGTTTATAATGTCATTTTTTATATTAGAAAATAAAGCTAATTGGTGCAATAAAGCTACTATAGAAAAGACAATCTCAAATATAAAATAGACAAAAGTATTTTCATAAGTACTTATATGATATTTGAAGAAGTGATAGTAACCTATATTTAAAATACAAAGAATGACGATGAAGCTTGGTATTTTAACTGTTTTAGCTGCATGATGGAATGCCTAGAAAACACCAAGAAGACATTCCAGGTATTTCATCATTTTCATTCCAGCAGAAGTTTTAGGTGCTGTTCTCTGTTAAAGATACCACGAAACATGGACTCAGACCAGAAACCTTTTTAATTATAGTAATGACATTATAATGTCACCAATCAGGGTCTTTTTACTACCTATCCCATTGCTCCAGAATTAAAATAATTACCTTCTCATTCCTACCCAAGTTAAGCATAACTCATAACTCAAATTCTAGAGTTGTTTTAATGAATTAACAATATGAATGAATTAAATAATAGAGTATGATTGGAGCACCTTAAGTAATATTAAGAATTGCTGTCACTTAATGAGAATTTATGATGTGCCAGTACTTTTATAAAAATCTTCATTTTTAAAAATTCGATAAGAAGCAAAATTTGCTTGATTTACACAGAGAGGTGTAAACTCAATCCTCTCCTTCTCTATCCATGATTTAATTGGAATCAAAATAAATCTCATTTATAACAAAGGTGTGGAAATAATTGAAACCTACCTACTTTAAGAAAATTTGTAGATTAAAAATACTCAATATAGGCACTGTTGCTAAGGTGGCCATATAATTTAATATCCAAAGGAGGAATCTTTTTTAAAAGATAGGGGGAAAATATTCAAGAGGAAAAATCTAGGATTGTTCCAGGCAAACAGCAAATATGGGCAGTGTAAGTATAACCTGCCTCTGGCATTGTATATCAGATTTTTCAGAATGTATACATTCTACAGAATAGACTTTTCATGAACATGTTTTAGGCTTCCTAAACTGGTGGGTTTAAAATTGTAGCCACTCATTTTTGCAAAGCCTAAAATGCATACTGTGTAGACAAAGACAGTATCTTGCAATCTAGAGAAATGAGTCAGAATTCCTCTAAAGAACACATTGCACCTGCTGACCTCGTTGAAATAGGACTACAAATGAATCCCTCTATAAATACCATGTTGATGGTTCTTAGTAAAAGGAATTAACCTCAACCATTTTGTGAACCATTGTGAGTGAGGAGAATAGCAGTGCACTAAAGGTGAAAAGATTGAGTTCATTATTGAATGCCAACAGACTGCTACAGGAGATCTTCCCTTTCAAAAGGATCTTTATCTTGAACTCTCCTAAAGCCTGGCTGTGTATAGAGCATGTTCACAGTTAGTTTTTTTCCCAGTTTCTCCTTCCAGCCTTAGTTGCATGTGTCGGTCTATTTGTAATTCTGTAATAAAATTATTCTTGCAACACATGTAAAATTTGTTGTCTGATGAATGTATATTACGTAGGTAGAAAGATTGGAGCTGATAGAATTAAAATAATTACCTTCTCATTCCTACCCAATCCAAGGAGGAAGTCATCAACATTCTGATAAGAAATAATAAAACATTAATTAGTTTATTTAGATTTTGTAATGTAAAATAAATTTATTTGTGCCTATGAACTTAAGGAGAAATTAATTGCTTCAATTTCGAAAGGACAGTGCAGACATCAAAAAGTCAAAATAAACGAATATAAAATTGTGACTTGGACACAGATCTGTGGTAGAGCTCTTGTCTAGTATGCACAAGCCCTGAGTTCAATGTCAAGCATTCACAAAAAAAAAAAAAAAAGAAAAAGAAAATGAAAAAAAGTTAGAAATGAAATAAAAGTGGTGGATGTAGTTGGTATTCCAATATCATTTGTACTTTCATAGATTCAGTACAAAAAAAGGAAATCATCTTTCTCTAAGAAAATTGAGTTTATAAACAAATTTAGTTTTCATAGTGTTACAATCCAAAAGGGCAGGGGGGGGGATTCCTGAGAATTACACTAGTTATCAATCTCTTGCTTCTCTTTCTAATTCAGCTGACTTTTTCTTTCAAATTATCCCCAGTTTTTGAAATAATTTCACATGATGAAATATTACTAAAAAATTATGCACAAAATAAATGTAGTTATAAGAAACTACAATTGTGCACGCTTATATGCTTGATTTTCTGTTGACTTATGGTGTCTTTTTGACTCTATGTTTGCTAAATAAAAGTTCATGGAATAAGGAAATGTCTGAACAGACACATAAAATTTATATGAGATGAGGAGATGGAATTTTCAATACTGTGGGTGGTCATAGTTTCAGCTGAAAAACATTCCCCCCTATTAAATATTTTTCAGTTGTAGATGAACACAATACCTTTATTTATTTATTTTTATGTGGTTCTGAGGATCTAACCCAGTGCCTCACACATGCTAGGCAAGCACTGCACCACTGAGTCACAACCCCAGCCCCAACATTTCCCCCTTTAATAAACAAACAAACAGCAGCAATCCCAACAACAAACCCAAAAAACTGACTTTCAATCAGGATTATTTTCAATTTGTCCTTAGTGAAATACAATCATGAAAAGAATAGCACCTGATGTGTCTTTGGAAGTCATTTCATCTTGTCCTATTGCTTTTACTCAATTCTTTCTTTCTTTCTTTCTTTTTTTTTTTTTTTTTTTTGGTACTGGGGATTGAACTCAGGGGTTCTCGACCACTGAGCCACATCCCCAGTCCTATTTTGTGTTTTATGTAGAGACAGTGTCTCACTGAGTTGCTTAGCGCCTCGCCCTTGCTGAGGCTGGCTTTGAACTCATGATTCTCCTGTCTCAGCCTCCCAAAGTGCTAGTATTACAGACGTGCACCATCATGTCCGGCTTACTCAATTCTTTATTCCAGGGAAAATTGTCTCTCCTCTAAACACAACCAGACAAACAAAAATTCCCACCCCCATGCAGATTACAGAAATCCTTGACAGCTCAAACACAAATTTACTGCTGTTTTTTAAATGACAACAGATTAGCATGGTTGTGAAATTACAAAAAAGAATGATCCACATGTCTAACTTTGCTATTATCACTTCAATTAAATTTTCTATTTTGAAAAATATTCATACTTACAGAAGAAATGCAAAAATATTACTGTGGAATTCTTTTATAAACTTTACTTATAGATTCAGTTATTGTTGATAAGTTGACACATTTGCTCTTATCTCTCTCAGTATTGGAAATTTACATCTACTCACTTACTTTGCTGAGCCATTTGAATTTATTTGCAGAGATACTGACCCCTAAATAGTTCAATATATTATCTTATAGGAACATTATTTTCTGTAACTCCAGCTTACTTATCAAATTCAGGTAGTTTTACATGAAGACAATACTATTACCTAATATACTCTAACTTCAGTTTTTCTCAGTCATATTATGTTGTCTTTTATATCATTTAATTTTAACAATTATGGGTTTAAATAAGTAACATACATTGCAATTTATTATCGTGTTTCTTTAATTTCCTTTAGTCAAAAAGACTCTCCCAACCCTTTTTTTTTCTTTCATGGCATTGATATTCCTTAAGAGAAAAGACTCATTGTTTTGTAGAATGCTCAGTTTGGATTTGTATGACTTGATTCAAGTTGTAAACTTTTCTCATATTGAATATACAAGTGATATTAGGTTTTCTGAGCATCATCAGAAATACCTGATGTCAGCTTCTGCAATTACTGGCGATGTTATCTTTGATCACTTGTCAAGTGCTTTTGTGTGCATTTTGAAAAAAATTAGAAAATTAAATTTTAACATATTCTTGAAATAGCATTAGTAGAATAAATTTAACCAAAATGTGCAATACTTCCTCAATCAATCATATGTATAGTTAAGAGAAATTAAAGAATAAATAAATAAAAGCAGAATTGTAAATCAGCTTGTTGCTGTGACCAAAATACCTGATATAAATAACTTAAAGAAGGGAAAGTTTATTTGAGCTCACAGTTTCAAAGATATTAGTCTATGGTTAACTAGATCCACTGCTTTGAGGCTGTCGTGAGGCAGAAAATAATGGCTGGCAGAAGGATGCAGTGAAGAAAAGCTGCTCTGCTGCAGGGGGGGTAGAATTGTCTGACTAGAAGATAAATCCTTCAAAGGGAGGCCCCCAGGGACCTAATTCTTCCAAATAGGTCCCACCTCCCAACATTCCATCCAGCTGTCAAAGATTAGACCCCAAGCCTTCATGATTCCATCGCTATGGAAAAGTTCCATCTCTGACTTCTCTGACTCTTGCTGTATTGGATACCATGCTTTTAACACATGAGCTTTTGGGGAGCATTCCAGATCCAAACCATAACAGAGTTATTGCCTGGTCACAAATCAAAAGTCTCAAATGTGATAAAGTCCAATCCTTCTAAGTTGATCTGCAATCCTAGACAAAATGATAGTAGACTCAAATTTGCAAGTTGATTTAAAAACTTATAGTAAACTACAAATATTCTAGAATAGCTGAAATAATCATGGAAAAGAAGAATAAAGTTGGAGGACTGAAGCCAACTAATTTTAAAAAATTAAAGCCACAGCAATTATGGAGTGTAGTAGTAGCATCAGTATGGACAAATAGATCAATGGAGCAGAATTGTCCATAAGTAGTTCCTCACATATACAGTGAATTGATTTTTGATATGGATATCAAAGGAATTCAATGAGTAAAAGCAAGTCTTATCCACAAGTGAGATAGAATGGCTGGAAAAGTGTGAGAAAAACTGAATCTTGATAGCCTACATATCACTAGGCACAAAATTAATTTCATTTGATTTATAAAGCTAAACATAAAAGCTCAAATTATAACATTTCTAGAAATAATTAGAAAAAATCTTTATATATTTTAGTGGAAAAGATTTCTAGGAAAGGATACAGAAGGTATGAAACACAGGAATAAAAATTGATGAATTGGATATAGCCAAAATTAAAAACACATGCACTTCAAAAATTCCATTAAGAAAATGAAAAGTGACACAGAGAGAAAACATCCCATATCTTTATTTGACAAAGGAATTATATTCTATAATGCATATATATGTAAGGATGCCACTCAATAGAGAAATATAAAAATATTATATATATATGTCCGTGTAAAATAAGTAATGACAAACTAAGTAAAAATAATTGTTTGGACATTTTACAAGAGGAAGATACTATGGTCAATAAGCACATGAAAACAGAAATGCGATTTAAAATCAAAGTAGGGTACCATTTAACACTCACTAGAATAGATACATTTTAAAAGACTGACAGCATCAAATGTTGGTGTGGATGGGGAGCATCTGACTCATGCATTGCCAGTGGGATTGCAAAGTGGTATAAACCCTTGAAAAACTCATCAGTGTTTCACTGCAAGGCTAAATGTGTGCCTATCTATGATCCAGCAATTATTCTTTCAGGTCAATATCAAAAAATAAAATAAATTATTTGCATGAAATATTTATAGCAATTTTCATTTATAACAGCCCAATCCTGGAAGGATCCCCAAATCCATTAACAGGTAAATAGATAAATAAATTGTGGTATAGCCACAAATGGTATACTAATCAATGATAAAAAATAATGCAGTATTGATATTTTAAGTAACTGAGTGATTCCCAAGGACATGTTGAGCACAAAAGGCCAGAACCAAAAAATACACACTGCATATCTCCAATTGAACAGAGCTCAAGATGAGGGAAAAACTTAACTAGGATGATAGAAACAGTAGTTTTATATCTTCACAGGAATGTAGGTTATTTGGATCTAGACATTGGTCCCAACTCAAATTGTATAATTAAATTTACATTGCCCTATAGTTAAACTTTACCTCAATTTAATAAAGTAATTGTTTATTTTCAGAGTCATACTATTTTTTCTACAACCATACAATCATTACAGACTGAAGTAAGACTTAAATGCATCAATAGAAATACATTTCTTAAATTCATGTGCATGTATAGGAGAATTCTTTTATATTTTAAACTCTAATGGTTGGATTTTCATCACAGCAGTAAAAAACACTTTTGGTCTTTTTTTTTATTTTCAAGGTTGAAAGATATTAGATATATCCTGATATAACAACCAGCATTTATTTTCACGATTTAAGAAATCATGATGACACATATTGATTAGCAGCTAGTTTTATTTTCTCCAATCCCATTTTCAGACATTAGTAATGCCTTAAAGACACTATAATCTATTATTTTAACATATATCAACTTGTTTAGTATTCATATTTAGCTTTTTTACTAGTGATGAATCCTAATTTTAAATCCAATATTTCATCCTCTTAAAATTATTTCTAAACCAGTTGCATTTAATTCCTTTCTATGTTAGTAAAATATGTCTTGGTTTTATTTGGAGGCATTGTTTTTAATTCTTAAATGGCAAGTGGATCTTCAATAATCTATGAGTCTTTCAGGGTAAGGTACTTTTTATTGATGTCTGCTTGTAATGTCAGTATTCTGTGATGGGGAAGGCCAAAAATGACCATTGTAATGAAAGTCAATTTTTCTTTGATGCAGATCCAGAGTTCTACTAAAGCAAAACACAGCTGGTGAAGACATAAAGTGGAATACTAGGATGCAGGACAGATTTCTAAGTAAAATTCGTTAATCTGGGAAATGTATAATGGTATATTCCAGGAGATGAATACCTGTTACTCATTTGGTCCCCACCATCTTGAAACCTAGAATTACAGAATTTTCTTTGAAGATCCAGAGAAGGCATGTTTAATTGTGTGGTTGAATTGGGATTAGTGTGGCTATTCCCAGAAGATGTTATGGATTGAATTTTTTAAATATGTTTTGAAAGTTTATTTGTATCTGGTAGAGCTGAGACAGGCATGTTTGAGGTGCAAACTTAACATTTTATTGACTTCTGAGGCTGACATGAAGGTCAACCTGTTTTCCTCAATGGCCATCCCTGGGTACCCTTTTTGCTTTCCTGTGTGCATAACCTATCAGAACATCCTAACTGTTGTGTTTCTCATTTTCTATTATTCTTTATATTTAAAAGCCTCAATGTCAATTTGAAACCACATCATCTAAAACGTAGCGCACATACCATCACATGACTTCATTTGATTTTTCTAATGATAGAATGCTTGTTCACACTTATCATAATGAAACTTGAGCTGCATACTGATTATGTTTCTTTTAAATGTGAAGAGCAAGTAAAGCTTATTGAACACGTATATAAATCTTTCTTTGGAAAAATCATTTGTCTCGATTTTTAAATATTTAATATTTTAAAATATTATCCTTCTAATTCTATTTGTTTGGAGTCCTGAAAACTTCATTAGTTTAAAGAGAAAGATTCATCTTGTTAATTTTGTTGCTAATTATAAAATCAGCTAGTATGTTTAGAGTAAAGTTGAAGGTAAGATGTGTTTTCTCTTTTTATTGCTGTAGATATTAGATTAGGATCTGTTGTCTAAATTTGAAATATTTAGAGAAGTCACTTATTCTAGGAACTATACTTTTCAAATTTGAATATTTGAAGAAGTCATTTATTCTGAGTATAAAGACAAACTTCCTATTTGCTAAACAAAACAAAATGAAACTGAACTGCAGATGCACACCAAGAAGGAGGATTGATTCAAATGTAGAAAAACAAAATTGTGACATTCAAATAAAATACGTATGTGGGCCTATAGTGGAGAGAGGTTAGGGTGGAAAAACTGCTTCAACAAGGAGAGGATCAGAGAAGACATGAAAACAATAGGAAAAAAAACGACTGCTGCTTCTTTTCTTTAAAAGAAAGCATGTGAATGAAATGTCTGAGAAATATAAGTTCAGGAGGGTTATCTGCGACTAGACACCATAACCCTGGAAGGTGAATTCTTCAGTGTGAGGAATACTTATTCCTCAGATCTGCTCACTGTTCTATTTGGAGCTGAGGAAAGAGTGATGAATAATGGATGGCAGGACACCCTAATTGTCTCTGTAACAAACACAGAAGCGCTGGAATTCATTACATCTTATTGTGTGAGAACCATATATTGACAGTTACACAGATGAAAGAGCTCCCAGTCTACAGATAAGAGGTCTTTGTTCCAAACAACAGATTTGCTTTTCCAGAAGTAGAAGCTAATACTCAAGGCCTATTTTGCCTTCCACACCTTGTCTCTTGGGTGAAGTAACAAGATTAAGCCTGCTGGAAAACAAGATAATAACAATAAAAGCATTTCCATCCTTGAGTCAATTTAAAATAATATTACTTAGAGATGAAATGCTACAGAATCACAAAATTTTAAGATGTTAAGGAACTGGGATCCCCTCTTATGCTTTCTAGGAAATGTGCCAGTGGTTTCTGGCCCCGAGTAGCTGCTCCTCAAATGATACCTAATGAACCAACTTCCTCCCTGCTTCTTTCATCTTTCCTCTCTCCCTGCCTTTTTCTCTTCTGTCATTGCAATGGCCTTTGTTTTACAAAGGTAGAAATCAAAGTTAAGTAACTTGCCAGAGGTCAATTGACATTGAAACTAGTGTCCACATCTTCCAATTTCTAGAATAGTGCCATATTTTCCTTTATATAGTGAAAGCAATGTCATCTTGCTTATTTTCTCAAACAAGCAATATCAATAAAGACTGAGCTTCCTTTCCGTGAAGATGGGGAACATTTTGTATGAATTTCAAGTCGGTATTTCTCATTGAGTTTGAAGCAATCAAATAGGCTTTTTCTCCCCTCATTGAATATTTCATTTGGTCTGGTGGATGCTTTTAAAACAACCTTTCATAACACTTCTTTTAATCGAATATAATACATGAAGTGTGTGAGCCTAGAAATTGATTTGAATCTCTTGAGAAGGAATAGTGTTATAGTAACATAGTAAGGTGTCACTATTTGCCAAAAAATTGTATTCTAAGAGGGGAAGACATATCTCATATAGCATCTATAGGAACATTAAAAAGTAAATGGAATGCAGATCTGTTTGAATTGATGAATCTAAGTTATTCGACTTTATGTGCTCATGCAGGTGGTTTTGGATAATGAGCTCTTCTTACAGATAGTTTTTAGAAATGTTTGTGTTTACATTTGTGTCCATAAAAAAAGCTAATATCATCCAGGCTTACTGATGTCATGAAGACAATTCATGTTCACTATGGAGAAAAAAACATTAAATGAGGAACATACATTCTCATTACAGCTATACTTGAAGTTTGTGTTTTCCTAAGTACAATTTCAGAAACGGAATTTTTAATACAATCCTTAGAGATTACTCCCTATCTAAAGCATCATGATCCTGAAAACTATGATCTCATTCAATGCCTTTGGTTTTCAGTTGTGCTTAGTAGGAGGACACTGATGAAGGACAATTATAGAACCCCAAGTAATGATATTTTCTTCCTGCCTGCTCCACCCTCCTGATTACATTCTTAATTTGCTCAATTGTGGAAGTAATAAAACATTCAATTTTTAAAAATCTCATCTCTTGAGAAGATAAGTGTTTGGTCAGAGTGCTGAAAGTACATAATTCCATTTACTGCTACCTTCATTTGGTAGATGTCTTTGTTAATTTCTTTAATTGTGCAGATGTGCTACTGTGGTATTTTTTACTCAATTAAAAAATGTAAGGTAGTTGTGATTCACGTTATCCATTTTATTCAAAGATTTAGATGTCTATGGCTTACTTTTTTCCAAATCATTTTTTAAGAAGTCCTAATTAGTAGTGGATGGTCAAATTAAGGGAGGAAACATTTCAGATTTCCCAATAATATTGTATTTTTCTATGCCATTATAGTATTGTAGCAGAAACTATTACAGAAATCTATACATGGGAAGGGAACATGATCAGAGTAGTTTTCAAGGCAAATCTTATTACTTGTTTTCATTAAAACAAATTAAAGGGGCTGAGGTTGTGGCTCAGCGGTAGAGCGCTTGCCTCGCATGCGTGAGTCACTGGGTTCGATCCTCAGCACCACATAAAAATAAATAAAGATTAAAAAAAATTTGAAAAAAAACCATTAAAATCAGTATAACTACAACTGAAATGCATGTTGTATATCTAAGACTACAAAGGAGTATAGATTTGGTATTCATAATAATTACAATTAATTATTACTGGATTGTTTTTTTTTTTTTTTTTGCTTACATGAGAAGAGGGGTGAAATATTAATTAGTCTATAAGATATGGGTTTATACCAAACCAACCACCAGTCAGAAGAGATTACTATAAATATAGAGAACTAGTTACATAAATATAGAGAACTAGTTACAATAGACTGGTACTGATTCCTGGAGGTTCCTGCAGTGAAATAGCTGGATTATGTGGTGGACTGTGAGGTCTGTTACAGCTTAATTAGTGTAGGCAATGTTTGGGAGGTGATGAGGAGTTAACAACAGGAAGGGCTATACTGGGTATAATGTTCAAACTGTCACATCTGTGTATATAATATTCACATCACACATTGTCTTACTATATATTGTTTCATTATTTTTTATTTGTTCTAATTAGTTAAATATGACAGTAAAATGCAATTTGACACATCATACATAAATGTAATAAAACTTCTCATTCTTCTGGTTGTATGTGATGTAGAATCACATCGGTCATGTAATCATATATGTACATAGGGTAATAATGTCTGATTCATTCTACTATCCTTCCTATTATACATATAGATGTTTTTGTATCAGTAGTCTAACTAGGTTGCTTACCTAGTTTCTGCCTACAGTGAGAAGAAATTACATATTATTTTTGGCTAAATCCAACATTATCCCCTAATATGCATTAGCATTCTGCTGTGACACTACATTCATAATTCTTTGAAATGGAAACTACTGGTGGCTGTGTAGTGTTAAGTGATTTTCATTCTTAAATACAAACTTGTCTCCATTAACAAAGCTTGATGTGGTGAATTTATTTCTCTATTTCTATAGAAAACTGATGAGAGTAACTTTAGTTATGTGGGGAAAGGTTGTTACTTATTCAATGAATATATTGGAGAGTATACCACTCACATTTGAAATTATGTTTTTGTGTTTCAAAAAAAAATTTGTCAAGGATGTACTGATGGAATGATCCACGTTTTTTTAATTGCTGAATATTTATGGCAATTATGAACATTGGAGTTTGTGTCAATGGTTTTAAAACCTTCTATTATTTTTTCATAGAGACTTCTTACTAAATGAAGTTTTCCAGTTCTAAATTATGCTAAGACATGGGTTATTGAATATATCTGTCATATTCATAGTTTTAAAATGTTGAAGAGAGTGTAAGTATTAAAATCCAATTTTTCTAATGACCAACTTAAGAGAAATTGAGGTGAACTTTTAAATTTGTAAGCTATATGAGCAGTAGTTGACAGTAGATAGGAAATAATTAATTCCCTCATTTCTTCAATAGATTTTGATCAACAATTGAGAGAGAATGAATGATGGACAGCAAAGGCCTGATCTAAAGGTTTTAGAGGTTTCTCCTTGTCTTAATGGGCCTCACCAGTAATGAGATACCCTGTTTCCCACAGTAGCATGATCTCTTACAGCCTAACAAAACTTTCTTTCCTAGTGTTCACAGACACCAACATACTGTATACAGAAGTAGAGGAATGGACCCAATTGAGAAAGACTGTCCTGGAAGGGCATAATCTGTGCATAATAAGTGCAAATCTGGATTTAATTTTATCCATGATTCTTATGTTTGTTTGAATTAGGGATCAGCATGCTTCAGTGATTCTGGCCAATCTGTATTCCAACATGAAAGCAGTCTAATGTTAGCTATGAGCCACCAGCTTTTCTGACCTATCTCTGATCTTCAACATTTTCAATCTCCTGTAGTCTTTGTCCTGTCTGACTTTGAATACACAAAAATATTACCTAAATTTCAGAGGGAGGGTAGAGGAGACCTGTCATCTTCTTGGTGGTTGCTTTTTGATTTCTGTCCCCTCCTTTCCTTGTAGTCTTAGACTTCTTACCTTCTGTCTGCGTTTCCTTATCACTCTTTCCATCATCAAGTTGCAGAAATCTTGGAGTCCTGATCTTCTTAGTGAATCTGCACTCTCTAGGCCTCTAAGGCTGTCTGCCCTATAAGTCATCTAGTCCTTTCTCAAAATAGATTTAGATAACTCTCCTTTTTTGTCTCTCTTAATATGGCAATGTCCCTTCCCTCCAATTGCTTCTTCTCCCACTATGTTTAGATCTTAAGGCTTTATTATTATTATTAATTTCTCATCTATAGTTTGACTTCCCAAATGGACCTACAGAACTGTTTCTTTGCTGTAGTCAAGTGCCATTTTTCATTATGCCTAATCACTGTCTCAAGTTCACTGCAAGATTAACTTGGACAAATCCATATTTATCTTCAACTCAAAATGATCTTCACCTTAAAATGGTCTCTGAAAAGCACCATTCTTGTAGGCCTATGATATCAAAATCATTGTCCTTTCTGATTTATTCCTTGCCTTCCTTCATTATTTATTAGTCATCCTGAAGTTTGTGCTCTGAAATATTGATCCTTCCTTTGGCTTTCTTTATGTCCACAGATAATATGTTTCTTATAGGTCCCAAATACCTCACTAGATTGCTAAGTAGCTTCCTTGTTATTCTTGGTCAGGCACATCTCTTCATCTGTCCAGTTGTCTTGTATTTCTCTGCCAATCTAATCTCGCTTTGGCCCTGTTTTCACTGTTTCTCTCTTTTTTTCAAATATTTCTTTCTGCTTCCTGTTAAGTCTTTGCTGCTTTGCAGATCTCCCATAAACTATCCCCACTATGCATCCCGATGTTTCTCAAACTTTTACCCACGACCAGAAAAAGTATATTTTATATTGTAATTTAGTATTTTGTGTGTATGTACACACATATACACATACACTGTCCTGTATACTCTCATAATTGAAGCACGTTTCCTGAAACAATATTTACACTTACTAAATGCAATTGCTCTCATTTTTCTGTTCTATTTTACTACATGAAGTTTATGATGACTTCCTGTGATGATCCAGTATTTAAAATAAAATATTTAGGAATCAATCTAACAAAAGATGTAGAAGACCTGTGCAACAAAAACTATAGAACACTAAATAAATAAATTAAAGAAGATCTTAAGAGGATGGGAAGATCTCCCATGTTCTTGGATATACAGAGTTAATATTGCTAAAATAGCCATACTACCAAAAGCGCTATGTAGATTTAATGCAACTCCTATTAAAATTCCAATGAAGTTCTTCATAGAAATAGAAAAAACAATCATTAAATTCATTTGGAAAAATAAGAGACCCCAAATAGCCAAAGCAATCATTTGGCTATTTTTTCATTGTCCTCTCTTGACTGTATCCGGAAGAGTTTATCCATGCCCTACACACACACACACACACACACACACACACACACACACACGCTGGTGTCTACATTTGCATTTGTGTTTTTCAGTTTAAATCTCTCATAATCAAGACTGCTCTGCCAGTGTTAGCTTAACAATCCACAATTTCTCTGAAGAACACTTCTAAACTGTCCCATACATAATGCCTAGAAACCACTGCTGATTTTATAAGTCTGATGTAAGTGAACTTTATCTTTTTTGCCTATCTAGTTTATGAACTCATTAAGAATAATGGTATGGCCAAGTGCAGTGGCCCATATCTATAATCCCAGTGGCTCAGAAGGCTGAGAAAGGAGGATCAAGAGTTCAAAGTCAGCTTCAGCAATTTACTGAGGCCCTACACAATGTAATGAGACCCCATCTCAAAATTTAAAAAATAGGGCTAAGGATGTGGCTCAATGGTTAGGTGCTTCTAGGTTCAATCCAAAGTACCCTTCCTCCCCCAAACAGAGGAATGGTATGCTTTTTATAGCACTTTAAAAGGTGAAAGGGGATACTAGGTTCTTTTTTAATTGATAGAATAAGAAAATCAATTCTTTTTTTCGAACTTCTGGATTCATATGCTGCAATGAAAAAGATTTAGCTTATGATGCTTAGGTATAAACACTAGCTCTGTTGTGTACAAGTCATGTGATTTTGGACAAACTCCTTAAAATGTCATCCTCAACCATAAAATAGGAACTCTAGAACCTGCCAAAGGAATGATATTTGATGATTTGTGAAAACTCCTGGCATATCCTTGCCACCCAATGAATGTTTGTTGTTAAATATGCTACCTCAGACACATGATGTTTTTATAATCTTGCTTCGTTTTTTATTTGGTCATAGTATTCTCAGATACATTTCTTCAGTCCTCCTTATTATGCTTTCCTGATTATGCCAGGTGTGTCCTAGGCACGTTTTTAAAAAGTATACTTGAGACAAAGTCTAATGAAGAGTAAACGAGAGAAGAACACATGCCTTCAGATTCTTGGTTTCTCCTGTGATATTGAATACATGACTAATGCTCTAGCCAGCAAAGAGATATAAAACTAGCATCTATATTTTATTTATTTTGTAGAAGTTATTCATCAAATATTTCCTGTCATTAACTCTGAAATTTCAGTAAAACAAATTAAATGTATTTGACCATATTTTATTTAAGAGTAGAAAAGTTTCTGAAATAAAAAATATTCTGAGCTTACTCCTCAAATTTAGGAGTGCTGGTTATTTAACTTGTTTATTGCTCAACTTAAATGTATATTTTGGGCTAACTCCTCAGTTTTAGCAGTTGGGGTTGACCTTTAGCATAACTAGTTTATTGACAGATCATAATGTGCTATTCTCTTAATTGTCAGGGGAAGGTTTTGTATTTTAAGATAAACTAGGACACTAAGTTTTAGAGGCACATATTGCATCAGATTTTAGAACTAAATTTAAATTCATTTTCAACATTCTGCACTGTGATATATGCAGATTAAAAGGAAAGTGACACACATAAAATCATGTCTGTTAAGCATTTTAAATTTAAAAAATAGTTTTTTCCACTCACCAATTCTCCCAAGAGTGGTGCTTGCCGGCATACATTTTCTAGCATCAGTTAGATAACAAGAGGTAATGGAGACTGATAACAGACATAAAGGCTAAAGATGGGCTAGGAAAGCAAACACAAATATAAACTTGACTTCCCTGTTAATATGAGTTTGCTTCTACCCTATAACAAATGCAATGTAAAACATTTCTCTTTCCTACTTCATTTGATTTTTATCATGTGTGGTATGTGTTTATCCTGAGATGTGATGACAAATTTCTGACAGACTTTCTGCTGATACCTACTATGGATGTTGATTTACTTATTTACTTTTCTCCCTTTGTCAGAAGTATGTTGCCAGTATAATGAACTTATTTTATAAGTTAAAAAATAATCTGTGTTAATTTCAGAGTGTTCAATTATGACATTAAACTATAAAAGTATTATAATGTTATTATTAGATTATAAATATATATTATATTAGGAGTAACTAAAATGTATGAGCTACAAAAGAATTTTGAAATATGCAAAGCTATATTAATCAAAAGATAAATAAGCGAGTTAATATTATATAGGTATCAGATTAGTGTTTCTTTCACTAATATAGAAAATTTGAAAATTACTTTTCCTTATATTTACTACCTTTAGAATACATAGAAATATTTTTGTGAGATATTTATTTATTTATTGCAATACTGGGGATGGAACCCAGGGTCTCACACATGCCAGGCAAGTTCTCTACCACTAAGCCACAAACCCAGTCCATGAGACATGTTGGAAGATTCTGTTCCTTTTACTTGCAATGGTAAGAAATATTGGAAAAAACATTTTAAAAGTTCTTGTTTATCCTCTTTCTCAAACAAGAAGGTACAAACTCAATTGGTGTGTAACTTAACCTCATTGAAGGTAAAGCTTTATTCTTTACTTCTGATTCCTACAAGACCATTATTGGTCATTTTATTAAGAAATAAGTGTCCAACTTGTATATAAGAACTAAATGCTACTAGAAATAATTTGGGAAGCATAGTCCATTGAATCTTATAGTAATTAATGCTTTTAAAAATTATGCCTTTTTAGGCCAGGCGTGATGGTGTATGCTTATAATTCCAGCACTTTGGGAGGCTGAGAAATGAGAATCATGAATTTAGAGCCAGCCTCAGAAACAGTGAGGCGCTAAGCAACTCATTGAAGACCCTGTCTCTAAATAAAACACAAATTAGTGTTGGGGACGTGCCTCAGTGGTCGAACACCCCTGAGTTCAATTCCCAGTACCAAAAAAATAAATAAAAAATTAAAATAAAAATAAACCCCTATCCCTTTTTAGGATAAAATTTACCACAAAAATAGTAATTCTTAATCAGTTCAAGATGTAGAAACAAGAAACTGAAGATTTAATTCCACATCATTATGTCTTTAATGACAATAATCATCCTTAGTTAAACCAACTCTCAGTTGATGGATCTTAAAAAGGACCCCATCAAAATCTTACTCAAACTTTTGTTTACAGAATTCAGTTGTTAATGAGTTACAAAAATCTGCCCGAAGATACTGGTTAATCACTACTATGTACAAGATAGCCTTCACCCTCCAAGGTAGCTGAGCCTTGCAGAGCAAACACTGGACCAGTCAAGTTAGTACTAATATGATGACTTATCCTGGGCGGAATTCAACCGCTAGCAGCTTCTATTTTACCACTTGGAACTGTTATCTCTGTTGAATTCTATGGTACATCTACTTGTCTTTAGTACTAGAAACTACTTCCAAAATCACTTTATGAAAAATATGATTGGGATTCTTTTATTGCATGTCTATAATAATATTATTATTATATATACACACATATGTGTGTATAACACGTGTATGTATGTGTGTATGAATGTGTATGTGTCTGTTCCAAAACAGAAATAAGCTGGAGAAAGTGAGAATCAAGATGGTTAGTCACATTTTCAAAATCTGCTGCCAGATACAGTGGATACCTGTAATCCTAGCTACTCATGAGGCCTAAATGGGAGGAATACCATTTCAAGCCCAGACTGGGCTTGGAGAAACCTGTCTGAAAGAAACAAAAACAAAAACAAAAATCAAAATCTGTAAAAATTTCTACTCCATTGTCAGATGCTATTTCTTCTTCACCTGGTATTCACAAATAGATTGATGGTCTCTAACTTTAAAACTTAATAAATTACTTAAAAAGTAATAAAATTGAAAAAATAAAATCCAAAAAGAATAGATAGTATGAAGTAAAAATAAGAGTCATTCCTGTGTCCCAGGAAACTCAGTTCTACTTCTCAGAGATTAATGATTTTTTAAACTACCACCTGGTAATTTCCCTCCATATTAAAAATTTCTGTGTGGTCAAGACCATCATCATAGGTAAGAGCCTTACATGGTGTCTGGCATATACTACACATACAATGAATTTTTGCTGAAGATGGTAGAGAACTGATGAGTAAATGAAAGTAACTTAAATAATACATAGTTCCAAGGTCCATGGTATATAACGTATTAAACACTTTTCCATTTTCTGTTTTTTTAAAAATCCTTTAGCTTACAGATGAATGTTAAACTTTAAGTTTTACAAATACAAATTAATAGTCAAGCATGTTGGCACATACCTGTAATCCCAGCTACTGTGGAGGTCAAGGCAGTAGGACTGCAATTTTGAGGCCAGCATGAGCAACTTAGTGAGGTGCTGTCTCAAAAATAAAATTTTAAAAAGGGCCAGGGTTTTAGTTCACTGGCAAAATGCTGGCCTTGCAGCTGCAAGGTCTTGAGTTCAATCCTTAGTAGCATGAAACAAACAAAAAAATAAAATAGAAAACTACAGACTTCTTTTCATAATTTCCATTTCCTTTTAAATTAACTCTTAGAGAGAAATATTTTTAGAGGTTTATTTTACTGTGTTTTGGCTTTCTATTTTCTTTTTGCTTGAGAACATCTAGAATTGATGTATTGCATTTCTATTTCTATGTTTCTTAATTTCTTTCCCTTTAGTTCATATGTTTGTTATTATACTATTTCTATACTTTCTATTTCTATGATTTTCTTATTTTAAAGATTTCCTGTATAATTTTTAAACATATAGATTATATAGCAATCTATATGATGGTCAGCAAATAGTTTAGGTTGTGCTTTTAGTTTAAGAGTTAATCCAGTTACTAATTACTTTTAAATTCTGTTTTGACCTCATTAACAAAAATATTCCTTCTACAATTTCAGTTTAACCAAAACCACAAATTCCATTTCTATTTCCAGTATTGTCAGTGGTGTGAATGCTTAATGGAATACCAAGTTATTGTTGCTTTTTTAGGACGACTTCTATTGTCTCTGACTACTATTTTTTCCATTTTCTATCTTTAAGAGAATGCCCTAAAGCTCAGTGCAAATTATAACACTGAATAGCAGAGTTTGAGGATTGGAAGACCGAATCTTTTCCTTTTATATTAACAATAATGACAGTTATTGGTAATTGCCTGCTCTCTGTCCATAAATTACCCAGATAGGGACATTTGTGAACTACAGTTAAATTTGTGTCATTTACCATTCAAAGCCATTTACTATTATTTTGGTATGAGAGAACAGAGCACAACTCTCACTTTCCCCATCTATAAAATAGGGATGATAGCCCTCTGTTAGGAAAGAGTTCAATCCAGGTACCATATAATTAAAATACGTCACAGAAACAGAACAATAAACATGCCTGTGAGTTTATTATAAACCCTATTAGTTTATCAATGGTGACTATTTTGGAATTATTTCAAATTCCCACCCTTTCTTTTATATTAGGGTTAGGATGACATTTAGTTCTCAAAGTTGAAATATTTGGGAAACTAATAATAAACAATAACTTAATATCTTTTGGATCATTGAATTGCCTGCTCTCAACTGTTCATTGCTTGAACAAAATTCATTTTCAGAGGGTGGGGTCTTTACTGTTTTGTCTTCCTGAAGGTCACTGAATTTTGCTCTTTTTTAAATTGTTCAGTTCCTCCTCTTCTATGTTTGATGAAATGCGAGTTAATTTGGAAGCTGAAGAATTCCCCTGATACAATCATCTGTGATAGGCATTCCCAAGTCTTCTGTCAAAATCATGTATCTTTTTTTATGTTGAAAGTATAGAATTATGCCTTCTTTGATGGTGCCCACAACCAAAGGCAACTATGAGGCACTTGAAATGAATATCAGACAAGTGTTACTGTGTCGTGAGCAGAGCAATTAATCATTACTCAGAGGCAGATTGTCTTTAAATGCAAGTGTATGTTCAATCACATCATCAAATATAACTAATTAATGCAAAGGTGTTGGTTGTGCTGGAGCACCCCAACGAGCATTCAATGTGCACTAATTAAACACTATAAGTAAGTCACACTATCGTAGGGCAACTAAACACTACCAGCAGTTCACACAATCCTAGGGCAACCATGAGCCCCAAAATACCTATGATGCCACATGACTTCTCTTAGCCAAAGAGCAGACATAGTCCTTGTCCAGTGGTTCTCTTCAACCAACGGATGTCAGGTGGCCAGTCTCACTGATGTCCTTGGAGCAAAGCCCCCAGTGTGGCAGGACAAGCAGTTTAAATGCAGTTCCAAGTTGGTGGTGTGAGCTCGTGATTGGTTACATCCAGTAAAAGTCAGTATTCATTGGTTATGTCCAGTGAGATAGTATAATTGCAACTGGGCATATTATTTGCGCACGTGCATGGAACTGTGTTCCCTATCAATTATAACCAGTCATTGCTAAGCAAACCTATGGTTATGTGCCCCTTACAGCCCCTTATCAACTGCAAGCAGGCATGACTAAGCAAGTCAATGGCTGTTGTTCCTTATGGCCAGTAACTTACTGAGTACCCGGCATGTCCAGGCATGTCTATGGCATATGCTCCTTACATACCGAAAAACTAATTTTATTTTTTATTTTAATTAAATTTAATTTGAATTTAAAACTTGAAGCAGTATAAAATATCTTTGTTAAGGAAAATTTATTTTTGTTACTCATCTTAATTTAAACTGCTGGAAATTCAGCATCTGAATTGAGGTATATTCCAAGTACAAAATAGACATTGAATTTCAAACGTTTAGTGCAGAAATTAAAAGTATCTCTTGAAAAATTTTTTGTATATTGTTACATGTGGCAATGACATTATTTTGGATACATTGAGTTAAATAAGGTATACAGAACTTTATTTTGTATGTTTCCTTTTTTATAGTTACTAGAAAATTAAAATTAAACTTGTGGCATAAACTCCATTTGTATCAGATAGCACTGGTATAGAGAGATGGCTGAAGTAAAATTACTCAACTCTAAATTAAGAGACCCTGCTGAGAAAAATAAGTTTTAGGCCTCAGATAAATTAAAGGAGGCTTAACCTATGACCTATGAGAGAAAGGGTTGCTTATAGCAAAAGGGAACAGAAGTTGTCTGCTCTAAAAGATTGTAAAGAAGCTCCTGTGCTGTTTAGACCCATCCACAAGTACATAAAACTTCAGCTAGAACACTGCTAACAGCTTCAAGCACTCAAGAAGCTGAGGTTTCCCTAATCCTTTGTAGTTAGTATTGAGAAACATTGATGGTATTGTCTCCTTCATTCTTTGAAAAAGAAAATAGAGTTATTAAAACAGTATAATAGTTCTCAAAGTAGTTACATAACCAATGGCATTAGTATCACCTGTCAAACTTATTACAAAAGCAATCTTGCCTTCTGTACAGCAGACTCCTGACTCAGGTACACTGAGGATAAGGTCTAGAAATCTGAGATTTAAGTACACTGAATATTGCAAACCACTGATATGCAAACCACTGTATTGGCATATAAAATATTCTTGCCAACTAATGAAAAGGCCAATATTTCAATAAGTCAGTAGGTATTTAGTGACCAGGTAACTTGAGGGTCATAATGAAACATTCAGTCTGTAAAGAATTCATTAAAGCTCGAGTATGTTTCCCTCTTCCTATTCCATTGTCAGATCATTAGTATTCAGGAAAAACTCTAGATAGGCATGTTCCTTGCTTGGGGTTTAATTATTATTAATTGGTTTCTTAATGGAGTTTACTGCCTATCATTCTCAAGCAACTTCTGTTTTATTGTGATACAAGAAATTTAATCCACCACCATACTTTGAGTTTTCATAATGTGCACAGAAGGATTGCTGCATGGAATAATGTGTTAGCTTAAAGGCATCCCACTATGCTTCATCCATTTGTGATGAAAAATGATTGTGTTGCCTTTTGAGAATGTCAGAATGATTATGTAACATTTTATGGTGCTGAATTATTTTGGATATGACATTCTTGGTAGGGAAAAAATTATGTTTCAGAAATTATCTCAAAATTCCACTTTTTTATTCCACATTTTGCTTGTGCAAAATAAAAATAAAAAGACAATTATATTCTTGAGAATTGCTATTCCTGCTGTTAGTTTCAGCATACTAAGTATTTAAGTTTAAATGTTTAAGGTAAGAAGAAATAGATTTACTTTAAAAAATGGAAAGTTTGTCTTTTGATTTAAATCCCATTGATAGGTTTTCCCACTTATTATTCTTTTATTTTTAGAATGGTTTTATTCTACTCTGTAAAAGATGTGCTTGTTTGCTAAACATTTCTACTCCCTTAAAATTAGTTCCAATTACATCAAAATGAATTTTTCCTACTTTTGAAAATAGGCAGACTTTGTCTCTATGCTTGCATAGATCTAAATGTGAATTTAAAACAAATGAAACAAATTTTACTTTAAATTATGACATGAAGTCCATATCTGTGTGTAGCATTTGAGGACACCTTATCATACTTTTTTTTCCCCTTTACTAAGCAAATCTAATGTTAAATGGAAAAATAAGTAGAACAAGCCTATGGAAATATAGGGTTTCTTTTCCTTCTCAAAGGGGAGATCAGGAAGGTGCTTTGAACAACAGGAAGAAATCAAAAGTCAAGCACTTCAGCATCAGTCATCCCTGTTGACATTGATGATTATAGTGTTTTATCATCAAAATCATAAGGAATAACATAAACCATAGAAGATTTTCCTTTTGTTAATATGAAGAAGTGATGTTATTGTTCATGTATATGACTAATGCCTTCTAACATTTAGTAACTTACATGATCATTTAACCTAGTAATACACTATTCCATTATAAGTGGGTAATAGAGAAGTAATATTCTTTCTGTGACAAGAGAGCTAAATGCTTCAAAGGACACTTAATGGAGAATTAGGAATTAGGACTTGAGGTATCGTGGAGTTAAAATACATTCAACAAAGTTTGTAAGTCTAAGATGATGAGCAAATTAACATTAATAATTATATGCTTAAATTTTTTAAAAGTATTAATATGATACATGACTTTCAGTAAAATTATCTTGTGAAAAGGCAAGATATTTACTTACATTTGTATTTACTTACATTTTTTCACCTGGTCATTTTTCTAAATGGTTTTAAGTTCTGTCACTGTCAACCCTTCTTTTCAGAAGACTCAGTAGATGTTCCCAGACATCTGGGCTGGAGTGGCCATTGCTTCTTGTTGTGGCAGGTTAATAAGAGATCTATTTCTCTTACAAAAAGTGCAGTGCTTATAGTTATATATTCTTCTAATTCAAAGGATTTAGATTGTTTCTCCTCATCCTGAGTACCTATTTACAGAGGGGAGTGGATTTGTGTGAAACAACATATTTTATCTTTATAATGCAAAGTCTTCTTTCTTACACTTAGAGACGTCATAGTAGAAGGATGGACATAAAGAAGGACAAATGTATAAACGATGAAGCCTTGGACTTTCTAAGGCTTTGAAAGAAGAACCAGGCAAGAAAATTGTTTTACCAAATATGAAAACGTCCTCCTGTCTGATAGGAATTTCTTTCATTTTCATCTGTGCTTTGCTCTGATTCTCAAATTGGTTGAAATGATTTTCAAATTGGCATACTTTAAGTCAGAAATGTTCTAAGAAAAAAAAGAACTTGATTATGTATTCTTAAATTTGATTTTAGTTGATGTATAATTTTGTGAATAGGTAATTTTGAACAGAACACTTTTGTAAAATAGGAATGTTTGCTTATAATTACTTATAATACCACACAAAATGTCTTCTGAGTATTTAATATCTGAGTTGTAATGATGGATAATATCAATGTCAACTTCATCTTTAAAAAATATTACTTGATCATTACCTATGCTCCATGTCATTTTACAAGTCATACATAACTGCTGTAGCAAAGATTTATGCAATTCAATAGTAAATTTTTTCTCCAAAATTAAAACAAGAATAAATGTAAATTAAATAAAAAATTTATGGAGGAAAAATTAAACACAATATATAGACCAATCAGACCTCACAATTGCTATATTTGAGCATTGAATTTGGCACTGAATTTCTTGACAGCTTAAGGAAAATGTAGAAAGTACCAGTTAAAAAAGGAGAAAACATCTGTTTCTCAAGGGAAGCAAAGCTTTCTTTAGTACTTAAAAAATAAAGGATATTTCTCAAGTGGGACTTCACACAGGGGGTCTTTGGTGATAGACATGTAACTAACTCTTCTCAAATACGCCCCAACAGCAAACCTGGCGAGGGAGCTCATTTCTTACAAGGTCCATCAATGAAAACCAACAACAAAACATTAAAAGAAAAATCAATTCGCTGTTACATTTCAGGGATAAAACTGAGAATTTCTAACAAGAACATCTTTCCAAATATCTTCCGCTTTTTCCACTCCCTTCAGTTGTGTTTTTGCTGAATTGAAGATAGTAATTACTCTCTTTTCTGGTTAAAGTTTGAGATACAGGAATCCTGTTGCGCGGAGTCCAGAATTTTTTTTAACATAAAAAAGCAAACCAAGAATGTATCAGTATTAATCCTAAATAGTCAATCAGAGTTTGATTTCTAGTGTGGCACTGTGAGTAGTGAATGTGAGATGTGTGGTGTTTTTGATGAAACTGTAGTTCTTATCTCTAATAGCAAAACAATCCCTGTTTACCTATCTACCTCCTTATTGAATTTTAAGCTCCTTATGGGTGGAAGCCACTTTCACTCACAGTGTGGAGCCTACCCCACATTAAATACTTGATAAGGATAATAATTAGTGCAAATATTGTCTGTGAAAGATGTTTCCTCAGCACACCCTATGGGATTTTTTTCTATTTCTGAATCATCAAAATGACATAATTTAAGGCAATATTTTAGGAAATATTTTGAGAGATAGATTTGGTCATATTACTTATTATTTTAGGCAGTGACAAAATCAAACACTGACAGAAGTCAATATATATGGCTGACTATTTTAGTCTGAGACAAAATTCCATCTATAATGCTTGTGGATATGACTTTTACTTATTTTCCTGGATCAGGGCAACAATACAGTTCCTGGAAGATGAATCCTAGAAGCTTGTTCGAGACTATCACACAATGTAGAGAATGTACAGTAGAAGTTATGAAATACCTATGTAGTATTTTCTATAATTCGTGTCTGTCTCTTTTTAAATTCCTACCCTTATAATAGCAATTATAATACAGGTCAAGGCTTTGGCAAAAATTCTCTTGCTTGAATTTTTTTCAGAAGGATTAACCTCACAATTCCTTCAGCGAATCTCTGGCACAGCAAATTCACAAGGAAAAACCTATAAATTTTAAAAAGCCTTGGGATCAACCATTTTCATTTTCTTATTAAAATCTTTCTACTAAAGAAAATAGGAAAGTTTTATAAATGATCTATTGACCATATAGAGAATATATGGAACACAGGGGCCTTTAAATTTTTACCTTTATTTTTCATTTGTTGAAGGCAGGTGAATTTATATTTCTTTAAAAATGCCTTGAACTCATATTACAGATACTATTATTCTTGCCATTGTCTACACTTTTTGTAATTTCAAATGTGAAAAGAGATCAGTTTGTCTTTTTTCTAACTCAGAAATGGGTTGGTCATTTGAAATTCCACTTCCTTAATGTTACATGCTGGACTAATTTGTGTAAATTCACGCTATTTTCCTCCAAACTTTGCTGGGTTTCCAGAGATGTGTGTTGGACTTCACAGTACCTCTGCTCATGAGCCTAGCTGCACTCAGTCCTGCCCAGAGCAGCAAGGGAGATTTGCTTCTGGTGCCTATAGCTTTCCAAGGTCGCTGCCACTCAATATCATCAGGTATCTTCTTCATAGACAGCTTCATTCCTACATGGGTCACAGATAAGGTGTTTACAAGCCATGTTTTTTTTTTAATTTTTAAAAATGCTTTATTATTATTTTTTCATTGTAGGAGGACAGAATACCTTTATTTTATTTTTATGTGGTGCTGAGGATCGAACCCAGTGCCTCATGCGTGCTAGGTGAGCATTCTACCACTGAGCCATAACCCCAGTCCCTGCAAATCATGTTCATGGGCCAAAAATGGTCCACATTTCTTCACTGTGGTATTTTTGTTGTTGTTGTTCTTTCTTTTTTACATCTGAGTGTCTGTGTTCATCCATGGCCCCAAGCCAACCAGTTCTTATTTTCATGTTCAGTCCATTACACACATTTGTAATAGTCTCTTAGCCTCTGAAGACATGTGACTTCTCTATTCCAGGGACAATCCATGTTTTCTGTTGAGAAATGTTAAGTTTCTCTGTTAAAATAAGAAATGCTTGCATTATAAGAAATGCTAGAGAATGGATTGTTTTTACCCAGGTAATGTGTTTTTCAGCAAGAATCATCAACATTATAATCTAAGGAAAATAAATAGATGATCAGCTCTAATCATACACTATTGACTTAACAAAGCATTGTACTTAGAATATTTCTTAGATCAAACTCAACCTCATAGTAAATGACTGCAATCATTGTTGGTGATAAGTGACAAGATATTAGGGTTGGTTGAACTTGTATAGTTTCAATAGATGAGGAATTTACTATAATATACCCTACGTTAAAGTGAGTTATATAATTGTCTTATTGCCCTACTATTCATCAACTAATTTGTAATCCTACCAGCCAGACTTGAATCTTTATTATGTGTTCTTGTGATACTTACTCAGAGCTTTATACATGGAAGGCTACATCATTTTTGGAATTAAGTTAAATCAGGTCAGAAGAGATGTTTTCTGAGCACTTCTGTACTGCTGCAATGCTACAAAGTGATTCATAATTTAAAAATGAAACAAGATTAAGCAAAAATGGGTTTTCAGAAAATGTCCCAAGTGATAACTTTCAAACAAACACAGCTTGCTTTATTGAAGCTTCTGTTCTTACAGGTAGCCTGCAGTTACTAGTGCATAGAAACTGATTCATTAAATTTTTGCATATGCACCATGCTAAGCATAACACAGAGAATGTTCTATATACCTGCTACTGTTAAGGAACCACAGATAGCACCTGTCCCTTGAAATATATTTCTGATAAAGACTGTGTCGTCATACTGTGTATTTGTGTTATCTAAGACAAGGTGGGTAGTACACAGCCATAGAACAATTTATTCCAACCAGATTACAAAAAGAGAGGACCTCTAAAGTTGCTGTCTTTAACAAAGTACTGAAGCCCACCAAGTTTACCTGGGGCAGACTTTTGAGCATCTCTCTTGATAGAGTGACAATTTAATTAGATAAAGGCTCCCTTAGGTTCAATGGGCAGTTCTTGTCAGTGGTGGTCTGCAGCTGCTGATATGCTAAGTTTTGTACTGGCTCTTACACACAATATTATATTCAATTCTTCTCAAAAGGCTTTGGGATTCAGGGATGGGGTTGTGGCTCAGTGGTAGAGCACTTGCCTAGCATGTGGGAGACACTGGGTTCAATTCTCAGCACCACATATAAATAAATGAATAAAATAAAGGTCCATCAACATCTAAACAGATTTTTTTAAAAAGTCTGTGGAATTCAGACTGTTATACCTATTTTACAGATAAGAAAATAAGGCTTAAAAAAACCAAATGAGGCTAGAGACAGAGCTCAGAGGTAGAGTGCTAGCCTAGCATGTGCAATAAGACTGTATTTGATACCCAGTAGCATGAGAGAGAGGAAGAGCAGAAGGAAGAGAGGCACAGAGGAAGGGGAAAAGTAAACAAAGAAAGAAGGAGAAAGTAAAAAGTAATCAAGAAAGAAAGGAAGAAAGACTAAAACATTTTCCAGTGTCATGTAGCTACTCAATGATAGATATGAGATCACATCCAGGACTCTCCAATTCTAGTGCCCATGTTCACTCTTACTGATCATTTATGGTGTATGGAAACAACTTTTCACTTAAGCAAAACGGATGTTATTGGTCTGGACAAACATTCTAGAATTTCAGCATTTTTCTTTGTTCTTTCTTTGGACCTGACTTGACTTTATTCAGATTTACATTTTGAGGTGGCATTCTTACCCTGGACTATTGTTTCCTTTTTCTACTTCCTTTTTCACTTCACAAGAAAAAACATCCAACATCTGCCTGTGTGACTCTGTGCACAGAGCATATCTATAACCCTGTTCTCTTAGACTTGCTCACAGGAAGGATACAAGATGGTTTCTCCCTGACTGTGTAAATGGAACCAGTCAGAGAAAGGAGTTCATGGTTATTAAAAAAATTTTTTTTTTGAATCCCACAGATTTATCCTCCTATTCTGGTTGTAGCTCAAGATAAGATGAAGAGAAATGGTCACTTCATAGAGGTTTCATGATGCCTCTCGGTGTGAGTAGAGGAGCACTCAGTGTCAGAAGCTGAATGGAGGCAAACCTCCTTTACAAGTTCTTTGCCATTCTCCTGATAGATTTGGAAATGTAGATTAAAGTGTAGATGGAGAAGCTGCTAGGAGCAAATAGCTAGGTTGCCCCAGGGCAGACTTCCTCTCACTTTAGCCAGAGGAGTGCCATTGAAATTGGATATCCTTTAAAAAGAGTGTCCCTAGAACAAGTAAATCTGAATGATGACAGCCATGTAGTCAGATTCCTCATTTGTTGCTGATCCCGTCTTCCTTACACCCTCTCTCCCCATTCATCATCAGAGGCTCCTGAAAGGATAAAATTTGAAACAATTTTATTCCAATTAGCCACTGAATTTTGTAATAATATAAATGCTTTCAATAGAAATTAATTGTATTACCTAATTACTGAATCATATAATATTAAATCACTGATAATATGCAAGGCAAATCTTAGTCTACAATTGAATGAGTCCCTTTGTATCTGTGGAATTAGTTCACTGTGAATACAGATTTTATGGTTACTTATTCACTTTAATGATATTAAAAACTAAAGCATGTTCTTAATTTCTGGCCAACTGGGCAAAATAGTTGTAATGAACAATTAAAATAATACATAGTGTGATTTCACTAACTCTGATATGTATTTTACTCAAGGTCATGAATCAGGACTTTAAAAACTATTAAAACTGGAGAATATCAAGAAATAAAATTAATGTTTTATATGAATATTAATAAGGTCATTTTTCCACATCAAAATTTTTAGGACCTACACTATATTATAGTTTGAAGTTAGGCATTATTATATATTAATAACAGGAACACATAAATTTTATAATAAAGGTTGGTTTAATAAGCCTAATTAATAGGGCAAATTCAAGCAATTCAAGCAATCCAATCACTTCAAACCTTTCTGAAACTGTCTTTTCTCATATGGACAATTGACTTAAGTATAAAATCATGGCAAAGAATTTATGCATAAGAGAGAAAAGAAGGAACATTAGATGGACAGTTACTGTTGAGTATTTGTGGAGGGTGTTCTGACAGTCAATTTGTATATGTCATAGTGAAAATACAGAAGCCACAGCTCTGATGGTTTCACTAATGTCCTTACGTCATTTTCTATCCTAACACTGTGAATGGAGTTGTTTGTTGGGAGGGAAAAGTGGTGCCATCTGCAGCATGCCCAGTGCTAAAGACTAAGACCAGGAAGTGTTTTTGCATGCATGGATATAAGGTCTATGATACTTCTGTGTTAGTTACTGGCACATAAGTGTTATGAATTATGCAACTGTCATATTGTCCCACCATCCTTTACCTAGATCATAATCCTACTAGGTGGACCTACACTTAAATATCTATGTGTCCTTGTGACACATCTTAGAATTTCATACATGGATGGCTACCAACATCATTGGAATGAAGTTACATCTGGTCAGAGGAGGGAGTGTTTTCTGAGCCCTTTTATACTGCTATATATAGTACTATGCACAAAGTGATTCCGAATTTAAAAATAAAACCAGATTAAATAAAAACAGGTTTCAGAAAAACTCCAAAGTGATGACTGAGCATAGCCTGTTTTATTGAAGCTACAGCTCTTTATAGGTACCCTGAAGCTGCTAGTACATGAACACTGTTATTTATTAAATGTTCACATTGACACCATGGTAAGTATCATACAGAGGATATTCTCTATGGCTGCTTTTTATTCAACTATTAAAAATATTTTTTATTCCTCATTCTGTTAATGCAGTATTTCACGTTTTGATTAGTGTATATTGAACCATCCTTGCACAGCAGGGATGAATCTCACTTGCCAATAATGAAGTTAATTTTAATATGTTGTTTAGTTTAATTTGCTAATATTTCTTGAGGATTTTTGAATCTGTGTTTATAGTAGAATTCATTGTAATTTTTTCCTGTAATGTTCTTGTTTGGCTTTCATATCATGATAGTACTGATGTTGTATGAGTTTGGAAGTATTCCCTCCTCTTCAATATTTGGAAAACTTTAAATACTATTTGTATGAATTCTTTTTCAAATGTTTGGTAGAATTTACTAGCTGCCATTACTCTCTAGGATTTTCTTTGATGTTATATTTTTCATTACAGCTTAAACCTCCATATTACTGGTCTGTACAGATTGTTTCCTTGTGATTCAGTCTTAGTATGTTTCCAGGATTCATCCACTTCTTGTAACTTATCCAATTTGTAATATGTGATTATGCATTATAATCTCCCTTGATCCTTTGTATTTCTATGATATCCCTTGTGGGTATTACTTCTTACATTTCCAGTTTTATTCATCAGTTTTCTCTTTTCTTAGTTAATTCAGTTGAAGCTTTCCCAATTCTTTTTAAAAGACCAACTCTTAGTTTCACTGATTTTTCTATTTTTCTAGTCTCTATTTCTTTTATTTCTGTTCTACTGTTTCTTTTATTTTCTTACCTCTATAAACATTGTGTTTTGTTTGTTCTTCTTTACTAGTTCCTTCAAATATAAAGTTAGGCTGTTTATATATCATCATTATTTTTCTTTTATGTACGTGCTCATTGCTATAAACTTCTAAGAATTGCTTTTTACATCCATAAGTTTGGTATTTTTTGTTTCCATTTTTGTCTCAACATAATTTCTCTTATGTTTTCTTTTTTGAATCATTTTCTGTTTAGGAATATGCTACCTAATTCCTACATAATTGTTGATTTTCCAAATTTACTCCTGTTACTGATTTCTAATTTTGTGTCACTGTTGTCAGAAGGCACTTAATGTGGCTAAACCTACTTAAATTTGTGAAGTTTTGTTTTGTTACCTAATATTTAATCTATTTCAGAGAATGTTTCATATGTTCTTGAGAAAAATGAGCATTTTGCTGTTATTGATGGAATGTTCTGTGTATGTCTGATAAGTCCTTAAATCTGTGCCATAGTTCCAGTCCAGTATTTCTTTACTAAACTTCAGTCTGGACAAACTGTTCATTGTTGAATGTGGGGTATTGAAGTTCACTGCTGTTTTTGTATTATCCAATTCTTCCTTCAGATCTGTTACAATCATTTTATCTGCTTAGGTTCTCCAGTGTTGGCATCATATATCTTTATAATATTTATACTCTATTGAGGAATAAATCCCTTTATCATTATATAATGACCTTGTCTCTTATGACAGATAGTTTGAGACTTAAAGTCAATAATTTTTTTCTGATATAAACACTATGCTCTGTTTAGGTTACCATTTGCTTTCTTTCATTTTCAACCTAAATGTGGCCTTAAATTTAAAATATCTTATAGACAAAAAATTAGGTCTTTAAAATCAGCATACTACAGTGATGCAGCCATATCAATGTTTATAGCAGCTTAACTCAAAATAGCTAAATTATGGAACCAACCTAGGTTCCTTTCATCAGATGAATGGTTAAAGAAAATGTGGTATATATATATACAATGGAATATTACTCAGACTTAAAGAAGAATGAAATTATGGTATTTGTCATAATTTGCCAGGATGGAGCTGGAAAATATCATGTTAGGCAAAATAAAAGAACTATGAAAAGAACCAAAGGATGAATGTTTTCTCTGATATGTGGATGCTAATTCACAGTAGGGTGGGGGATGGTGGCTAGGGAAGAATAGAGGTACTGTGGATTAGACAGAGGGGAGTGAAGGGAGGTGAGGGGGTATGCGGGTAGGAAGGATTGGACATTATTATTATTATTATGCCCTATGTGCATATATGATTACACAACCTGTGTGACTCTACATCATGTACAACCAGAAGAATGAGAAGTTTTACTCCATTTATGTATGATATGTCAAAGTGCATTCTACTATCATGTATAACTAATTAGAACAGATAAAAAAGTAATCAAATTATTAAATCCATACATCCATATAGTCCCTCTCTATATCTTTAGATTTAAAAAGTCTGTTCATTTACATTTCGACAAATAATTTATATGCAAGTATTTGCTGTTGCCATTAATTGCTTGTTGGCTGTTTTGTGGTTTCTTTTTTCTTTTTTCTTTCTTGCCATCTTCCTTTTTTTTTTTTTTTTTTGGTGGTGGTGTACTCTAATTCTTTTCTCTCTACCTTTTGTGAATCTACTGTTTTTTGTTTTCTTTGTGGTTATCATTATGTTTTATCATACATGAAACAACCTTCATTTATAACAAGTTGTATTAAGTTACTAGCTTAACTTACACTGTATGTAGAGGTTTTAGGCTTTAACTTTTCCTCCTCACACATTTCACATTATTGATGTGACAGTTTATATATTTTTGTATTGTGTCTCCATTAATGAACTACTCTAGCTATAGTATTTTCAATACTCTTTAACTTTTGTACTGAAGTAAAAATTGATCTATACACAACCTATACAGTATTAGAATATTCTGAATTTATATTATTATATTTATAGTGATTTTTATATTTTCATGTTAGTTAGCTTGATTTTGTTTCAACTTTAAGGATTCCTTTTAGTATTTCTTCTAAGGCAAGTCTGGTCTTCATGAACTCTCAGTTTTTGTTGGTGAAAGTCTCTCTCTCTCTCTCTCTCTCTCTCTTTTTTCTGAAGAACACTTTGTCAAGTACACCAGTTTAAGTTGGCAGTTTTGTTCTTTCAACACCTGAACATATCATCCTGCTTGTTCCTGGCCTACAATGTTTCTGCTGAAAAATGTACTAGTAATCTTATTCAGGCTCATGTCTCATGTCTCTTGAAGATTTAAAAATTCTCTGTCTTTGACTTCTAAGAATGTGATTATAATGTGCATTGGTTATGGTCTCTTTAATCTATTTAAGATTTGTCTCTGCCTCATTAATGCAGCTGTTCATCTTGAGATTCAGAAAATTTTCTGCCACTATTTCTTTCAGTAAACCCTCTGCCCATTTCTCTTTTCTGCTCCTTCTTAGATTGCTATAATGCTTAAAGTTGCATAGATGTCCCATAAATCTTATAGTTTTTCTTCACTTTTTTCCTGATTTTTATTTTTCTCCTCTAAGTAATTTTTAATTACTAACCTTTGACCTTTTCTAACCTTTGACTTTTCTAACTCTTCTACTTAATCAAGTTTGCTGATGAAGTTGTCTATGGAATTTTTCAGTGCAGTTATTATGTTTTTTTAGCTCCAGAATTTGTTTTGTTTATTAAAATGGTTTCTATTTCTATGTTGACTTTCTCATCTTGTTCATATATCATTTTCCCAATTTCATGTAGTTTATTAAAGATAATTATTTTGAATTATTTGTCAGGAATTTTGTAGAACTCTGTTTCTGGTACTGCTTACTGGTGTTTTATTTTTAATCATTATTTTGATGATGTTTTAATTTCCTATTTGTGATCGTCGTGGCCTTGCTTTTTTTTTTTTAATCTTCATTTGAAGAACTGGTCACTTCCACTACTTCCAGATTGTATTCACTTAAATACTGAAAACTCTTAATTGAGTTTATTAGCACTTATGAAGAAATATTCAGATGTGCATAGTTCTTAAATTGTTGTTTTTGTGAGGATACAATTTCTGGAAATTTCTAGTCCATCATTTTGATGATGGTATTCCAGCTTTGTTTACTTTAAAATAATATTGCTTAAAAGGTTGAAAATCTAAATAAAGCAAATTAACAAAAGTCATGTTTGTTAAGTTCAAATGTTTCATATTAGAGAGTGACTTGTGTTTATAATTTTTAAATTAAACTGAAAACATAATTTAAAAGTACTTTATTTTAAATGCCTTTAAACTTCTCAAACATTTTCAATGATTTTATACTAATATTTATTCAAATAGAATCTATAGAACCTTGTAGGTCTTTAACTTGCTTTGCTTTTAATAGAAACACTACCTGTGACAGCTACACAGTTACTTAAAGGTTCCAGTTTCTAGCTTGGTGACTTATTCGCTTCACATCCTTAGAACAGTGACTTACTTCTGGGTCTATTTCCTTGTTTGTAGAATGCAAGTAGCAGTGTCTGTATAAGGGAGTTGAGTAAGAAGGGATTGATAAGCATAAAGCTTATTCTACAGCACCTGGCCCATGGTATGTGCTCAGTGAACATTGGCTCACATTACTTATTTTAAACCAGCCTGACAGAACCATTAGAAGTCAGATTTCATAAAGTAATTGGAAGACAAATAGTTGAATGATAGTGATGCCAACACATCTCAATGTTCATTCTCAGGAGATTCTAAGTAGAACTGGTCTTAGACACTTTCTCAAAACAGTTCTCCTAAGAAACCAATATAACCCAAATAGCCAACGAAAGGAAACAAACAATAAACCCCACCCACCCACAAAACATTCCACCTACCTGTACCCTAAATACGGAGTAAGAATGGAAGCCAGAAAAAAAAAATAAAAAATACAGAAATTCTTTATTTGTAATTCAGTCACTTAATGTTTGAAGCTAATTAGATTCGAGCAACTGCAAAAAACCCAATAGTCAGGACATCTAAACAGTAGTAAACTATGATCATGAGTGAGTAGTGTCAGTGAAATGTTGAAAAACAGTTGAGATTACTAAGTAGTCATTATATATGAAACACTAACATACAAAACAAAAGCCTTAAGAACAGAATAGGAAAAAATGAATTGAAAAGGGATTTATTAAAGTGTTATATATTTAATTCTATCAGTCTGAAGAACATACCATGCTAAATAACATATTCATCTTTAATTTAATAGGATCCATAGCAGCCAAAAAAGCAAGCATTTCTTAGTTTATCCAATGTAATGATAAACTGATATTTTATTTCAAAAATGAAATATGTGTATGGATGAAGGCATTTTAGGGGGATTTCTAAACATTGAAATTATGAAGTAGTACAGAACTGTCTTTGGATAATAGGTTCCAACCTTACTGGCACCATGCCAGCTGGTACTGGCAGTTTGAAAGCTTCAGTGGTAAGATACCTATAGGATTATGGCTCTTCCTGAAACAGCTCATCTCCTCTTCTCACACATCTCCTTCACCCCCGTGGGCTGGTCATAATTGCTGTGGAGATTTCTGAAGTTAAGAAGCATTATAATGCTCATTGGTTCAGATATCAATGTATTCCAAATTAAAAGCTTCTGAAATGTAACAGTGACATGGGACAGTTTTGTCAGAGATTCCTTTCACCCTTAAGTACTTGTTAAAATTATCCAGAACAATAAGGTACCCAAGATAAACCTACCTTCTGTGGTCTTTTCGAAAGGAAGTGAATCAAACATGTGTCAAATGTCGTGTAGTTGATCCTCAGTACGTTTCTGGGCGTAAAGTAAATCGTGTTATTTTTGTGCATGATGACAATGAAGTTCAGAGAGTCCTTTGCCCAAAATTGCCAAGTTTGTACGTGGTGAATGTGGAGTCCTCGGGCCTAAGCTCTTTCTACTACTTAATAGAGTTAGAATGCAAATTTATATAAAATTTAACATAAAACCACTTAAAAGGATGTTAATTTTTCAAGGCTCATGTCACTGGCTATATAATTGGTAATGGGAAAATTAATACATTATTATTATTATCATCATTTTTTGGGTGCTGGGGATTGAACTCAGGGGCACTCGATCACTGAGCCACATCCCCAGCCCTATTTTGTTTTTTATGTAGAGACAGGGTCTCACTGAGTTGCTTAGTGCCTCGCTGTTGCTGAGGCTGGCTTTGAACTCGCGATTCTCCTGCCTCAACCTCCCAAAGTGCTGGGATTACAAGCATGCAACACCGCGCTCGGCTTATTATTTTATTATCTTTACTTTGTTGAAGACTTCCACTGCTGTTCTACAGGCAATTTATATTTCACAAAATCCAAATACTAGATAGTAGATAACAATGTAAATTCATATTAAATGAGAGTTTTGCTTAAATAAAAAACAAGGAAATTCCTTACAACTGTTTTCCCCCAAAGAGTATCTCATTATCTTTTACTCAAACATACCAGTTATCAATTCTTTGAACTGCAACTAGAATGCACTCAGTACATTTAGAAAGGAGAAACCTTTAAGTCAAGAATCACTGATGAGTAAAGCAGGCATTCATTTACATTTCAAACTGAAATAGGCAGAAATATTCTCTTTAATGTGAATTTCTTATGTTTGAAGCTGAGATATTAAAGTATGGAAACTTTGCTAAGTTTTAATGACAACATCTCTTTGTATTCATCATCTTACAGATGTCATCTTTAGGGGATGCTGCTAAAAGGATGGGCAAAATAAATTTAAAAGAGGATATTTATTCAGTCTAGTCTCACAATGTCTTCCCTTCAGAGAGTGTTTGCTGAGGCATCAGACTGGCAAATATATCTCTGTCAACATCTGCTCTCATTTTCCAAATTGACAGCATTCAGAAGAAGTTGGGATTAAGTATTATTCATAAACCTTGGATCAAGCTGTAAAACCACATTCCATCTGCTACAATAAAAGCCTCCTTGAAAACATCTCAAAACATTATTGGATCGAGCCAACACGTCCTACAAAGGACATAAGTTTATTTTTCCAATGCTTGCCAATATTTGTTTTATCTAAACATTAAAGCAAAGGGATGTTTTCCTGTACATGAATTGTTCCAGGGAGTGTGATGGCATAAAGAATTTATTATAGAAATTAGACTTTACACAATTGTGGAAGGACCCATGGAAGAGAAGACCAGAAATAATACCAAGGTCACCAGAAAAGAAAACAGAAAAATCAAGCACTTCCTGGTATCAGGAAGGGCTGCCAAGAGAAGCGTATGTGGGAATCTGTAGGAAACTGTTGCCTCTGATAAGTTATTACTTCTGTGGTTCCACAGATCTACCTGGTAGTGTTTTTGGCCACCACTGGATAACAGGGTTAACAGCCAGGGCAATGCTGGATGCACAGTGAAGAGTTAGGACAGGCTGGAACCCACCAGGTACTTCCTCAGTTGCCCATCACAGCATCTGACCACGATGACCCTCAGAGACTAATCATTACTGCTCCACCTTTTCTTCCCACGTCTCACACATGTTCTTCTTATGGTCAAATCTGGCAGTCACACAAGCGGCGGAATTTTGAAAAATAGTGTCCAATTTCACCAGATAACACAATGCAAACCACAACAAGTCCTTCAATACATGTCATTGGTGCTCATTCCATTACTGGCCTTGGTGAAGATCTCTCAATCTCTTTTAGAAGTTATTTAACTTTCTTCTATCCTCAGAATAATGCAATAGAAACACAATCAGAATTGTTTCTTTTAGTACTACTTAGATGTTGTCGTTATTTAATCTCCCCACTGGTTTTCCGGATTTTCCCTCAAGGATAAAGCCAAGTTCTTACAATGACCTCAGTGATTTTGAGGTTTGACTCTGTATTTGACTCTACTTATTTCTCCTGGCTTTCTGTCTCTCCTTCTCTCAGCTTAGCTACCCTGCCCCTCCCAATTTACCTTGAAAATGTTAGACATGCTCCATCTTTGTGCCTGTTGATTTGCTGTTCCTAGAAGGCTTTTCTCCAGAGTAGCCACATGACTCATCCCATCACCTCTTCTGATCTTTCTTCAAAAATCAACTTCTCAGAAAAGCCTTGGTGACTGTTTCATTTGAAATTGTGTTTCCAACTCCCTATTCACCTGTCCTGATTTATTTTTTCTTCTGAATTCTTTTCATCATATAACTGATGATACACACACACACACACACACACATCTCATGTGTGTTTTTGGTTTTTGTACACTTTTTTTTCTCCCACTTTAGATTTAAGCCCAATAAGGGAAAAAATTTTCTTCTGCTTTGTTAACTACTATGCCTGGTGTATGATAGGAGGGCAAGTTTTGAGTAACTACATGTGTGTTTGTTGGATATATTCAATAAAATAGAGTCACTAAATTGTACATGGTGTTTGTGTTATGAATGCTCCAGTCAGTTTTTCATTCTGATATTCATCTCACCAATGATGGGACACCTGAAACAGAAAGGAATATGTATTGAACTTGAGTAGTGATATGATTTCTACCTTTGCAGGGTGATGAAAAAAAAGTCACAAAAGGACATTTTATCAGCCATTACAAGAAATTTTCCTCCTCTCAAAACCATGAATTCATCACTTTTTAAACTGATCATCCTGAAATCTTAAAGGCTTGAACTTAGACACTTAAAGGAAGAATAGCCCCAAATCTATTATCCACATTTGCTTATTAATTTCTTACATCTCACTGTGTAGACACTTATCTTTAACGACCTCATACCAAATGCTACTTTTAAAAAATGCATACAAGCAGGGCGCAGTGGCACAGCCTGTAATCCCAGCACTTCGGGAGGCTGAGACAGGAGAATCACGAGTTCAAAGCCAGCCTCAGCAACAGCGAGGTGCTAAGCAACTCAGTGAGACCCTGTCTCTACATCAAACACAAAATAGGGCTGGGGGTGTGGCTCAGTGGTCGAGTGCCCCTGAGTTCAATCTCCAGTACCCCCCTCCAAAAAACATGCATACAGTGAAATCCCGAACCACTTTTACTTTCTTATTACACTACAGCTTGCTTCTTTTTCTACTATTGCTTGTATTTTTTTTATACTTTCAGTCCAATTTTTATCTTCCTCATTCTCTTCCATCAAGTTTAGTTCCTATTCTCCTAGGTCATGAGAGGATGGCTATAGAATTTTGAGAGCTAATAAATACAAGGATTTAGTTAATAAACCCAGTGTGGTTAAACCACCAGAATTCAACCTCTGGTTTTATCATTTAATGCAGGCTGGCATTATGAAATGTTTTATTTTTCATACCCTCATTGGGTAAACTAAATAATAACAATGGAAGATAATAATGGATTCTATTAAATAAGACCTTTATGAAGAATATTTGAACTAATACACATAAAACATTTAGCACAATATCAAAGACATAATGTACATGAAATCCATGTTATTGTCAATACCATTATTTACATTTTGAACATTAACTTAGCACACAATATCTCCTATCTCTGGTTCCCAGTTTCCTCAGGACTATAATGAGAAATTTAAAATATCTGACTCTTTAAAATATAGTGTATGTAAATGGTTTTATGTTTAAAAATGTAAATATATTATATAATATCTAATAAATTTCCCTTAAATTAATTAAACAATGAAGATAATGGAGTACAAGGCATCATCTTAACAGTTTATTACTGCCATTATGCATGATCAATAGCTGCTATAGTCATATTAATTCTGAGTAGTATACTTTTAAATTTGAGCATTTTTTAGTCTAATAACTAGCTGAAATAAATGTCTGCAAGAATCTTATACTTATAAAAATATTCTATCCCCAAATCAATTGCTTGAAACATCAAAAGCTTTTACACAGAGATAACTTTATATAAGGTTAGAAATGGAGGCTACATTTTTCCATTTTTGAGAAAATGTCCAATTAGAAAAATCTAAGAGAGTAAATCAAAGTGGTTTTTCACAGCTAGAAGTTGTGTTGGATGTTATCAGAAAACTTAGGGCACTAGTTTGTCATCTTTATTTTACCTCAAAAGGCTAATACTTTTTCCAGGTATATTTAGGATTCGAGGTTGTATAAGTACTATAAAAGTGGTATAATGTTATTCGGTACAATTTTTTATAGTAGCAAAACCTCTTATGTCCTTCAATAGGGAACTTGGTTCATACATGCCAGCACAACTATAAACTGAAATAGTATGCAGCCCTTAAAAAGAATGAGACAACTTTTTGAGAGTTACCTGAAAATAATCACATGAGATGCAGAAAGTTCTGAATAAAAGTCATAGTTTTTGTGAGGAACAATAATATACCCATACATATGTCTTTCGATTAAGAAAAGTATTTCTCTTTGTGTTTCAGATAAATCTGTATCATCAGCACCCTTAATATCCTAATTGATCATGCATTAGAAAGCTTTTGTTTCAATTTACAGTTGCAACAGAGTGAAAGAAGAAAGAAACATGCACCTTGAGAAAATGGAGGCAATACAAGGGCCAAGAGGATGAAAATTTTAAGAAATATCTGAGAATTTTTGAGAAAGATTATTTAAGGCAAAGTTAATTAAGTTGTAGAAGAGAAGGAATACAGTGATAATAGATCAAAATTTCTTCAAGGATGAAAAAAGCATGGGGGAGGATGGTTGGCTCAACAGCTGTCTGCCACCAGGTGGCATCATGAACCCAAGACAGTTTGGATGCTATTAGAAATGGATTAGTGGAAGGAGGGTAAAAATGAAAATTCAAAAGCAGTAATCAGGAATGGGGATGTTATCTCAGTAGGAGAGTGCTATCCCACAATGTACAAAGCCCTGGGTTCAATCCCCAGTATCATACCACATACACAAAAAGTGGTGATCACTGTGTGAACCATGCACAGAAGTTATGGTAAGAAGTACATACATAATGTCAATTCTTACATTAATAGTGTTTTGAGAAAAAAGTTGTAGTATTTTGTACACATGGGTAAAACTTTTTAAGGCTTTCTTAAATATTGTTGTCCTTGACATTAAAATTCACATTACGAATTTAATTTTTTTCTCCATAAGTTTTATTCCCCAAAGAAACAAAGTGAATTACACATTAAGACAGAGTGGATGTAAGTAACAAAGACAGAAGCAGAGTATTCTAGTTTCATTGAAATTTGGTTTGAATGCCCACAAAGAAATCCTGCTCCTTTCCACTAAGACAAGTAGCTCAGTGTGATGAAAATTGTTCAAATCATACACGCACATAACCCTATGGATAAATGTACTCCAGCACACATATGGGTCAGGTCTATCTCCAACTATCAGGTTAGGCAGTAATGTCAGAGAGGGAGCGTGGATGAGTTTGAACTTTGAATACATAAACTATCTGTTGTGCAACAGGGCAAATGTGAATCATATCTGTTTATTCTAACAACTCCATTTATTTGATTTAGTGATTTTGAAAGACTATTTTAAATCATATTGTAAAATAAAGCTTTTGATATCTATTCTGTATATTGAAGAACCTTGTGATATTATTTATTCAAGAATGTTTCCTGATACTCTAGAAACCCTGCACCGTCTCTGCATGCACTGATAAGATTATGAAAAAATATATACAATCAACCTCTTGGTGCAGGGTGATGAAAAATTAAAGTATTTGGATTGAGACATACCTGCTACTCTAAAATGCTGCTTGTTGATCATCTTACCGTGACGAATTAATTAGCTTCTCTATTTCTTTACTTTGCAAAAATATTTATGCAGAATCTCCCATATGCATGCTACCATTGAAGATGCTGGACAAACAGAAGTGGATTAATCAGTTAAAAATCCTTTATTTGGAGGAAATTATATATCAGTTTCTTAATCAGATAAATAATTCCAGTTTCATTACAATAATGACTGAATGAAAAATTGTATACAGAGGGTCCTCAAATCAGTCTAGGAAACAAATTTGCTCCCAACAGAGAAATTCCCTTGTCCTTTGATTTTTGTCTCTTTGGATGATTTTTTTTTTTTCTGCAAAGCCTTCTTTTGTAAAAAGAGCAGATCTCTTGTCTTTTCCATCTTTGTATTCAAAATGGAACTTGATCAAAATTCACAGAGCTATTATTTTGAGAATTGGGAAGAAAGAGCACCATGAAGTTAAATGAGGAACACAATTGTCCATCATGATCTGGAGGCTGAGCTCTGTTCTGTAGGTAGTGAGGACCTCCTGAAGACCAGCTTCTGATTGGAATAGGTTATAAACTTGAATTCTAGAAGTACATGATTTTGCTCAGGGAGTGCTCAGACTGTGAGCAGAGATGTGGACTAGAGGCAGATCCCTGGGAATATCACCATGGTCACAGAATTCAAATACATATACACACATTTGGTATTGGGGATTGAACCCAGGGGTGCTCTACCACTGAGGTACATGCCAAGCCCTATATTATTTTTTATTTTGAGACAGAGTTTTGCTAAGTTGCTTAGGGCCTCACTGAATTGCTGAGATAGGCCTTAAATTTGTGGTCCTCCTGCCTCAGCCTCCCAAGTCACTGTGATTTCAGGCATGCACTACCACAGCTGGCTCAATTTGTTTATGGAGTACCTGCTAAATGCCAGGTACTATTCAAAGTGTTAGGAAATAATGATGAATGGATGGTCGAAGGTTGCATTCTATGAAGGGAGATGATAAAGAGAGAAGCAAATGAAAACCAGAGGAAAGATCAGTTAGGGAAATGTGTAATGCAGAGTGTTGAAGTCAGTTGAGTAGAGAGAGTAATGGTAGGAATAACTTGGATTACATGATCACAGAAGCCTTTCTAGGAGTGGTGACTACAATCTATATGTCAAGACAGAGCTGGGCCTGAAAAATTTTACAGGAAATCCACTTCAGGCAGAAGGATATGTAGGGATAAACAAAAGAAAGAGAACTCTCTGAGAGGACCTAAGTAGAACTGAGTGATAAACGATGAAGGGCTGGGGTACAGCTGAGAAAAATGAGGTGGGAAAGATTTCAAGTGGAGTGGTCAACACTGTGAATCAGAGAAATGGAATGGAAAAAAAGCCCGTTAACTGTCAGCTGGATTTGTTAATTGATGGTTTTAGAGGAAAGGAAAGGGGGCCCCCATTCATTGTCACCTGCTATGCATCTGTTGCTATGCTCTTTCACATTTAATATAATTATTCATTTAATATAATTTTCATTATAGCAATAATATTATTATTCGAGAAGAAATCTAGACAGACATATTCAATATATTGATAAAATGCTGTGGGCTGGTGATGTGTGAATGCAGTTCTAATTACAAAATTCTCCATGACTAAAGCATGTGTGGTGGCCAAAAAATTAAGCTTGCAGAATGGGGTTAGGAGGAATGGGGATGAGAACAGAGAAAATATTCTATGTGCACAATTGCCTCATGAAGTTTGACCCGAGAAGTGAAAGCATGGAGTAGGCAAAGAAAATGAGAGCTTTGATTTTCTGGATTATATGTTTTATTTACAAGTAATGCTGAAGAGAAAGAAATGGAATACAGTGGACCATGGAGCAAAACTGAAAGTTCTTATTTTCAATTTATCCTGTACCAGAGTTTGGCAGACTCCAGCCCACCTCCTGGTTTCCAAGTGCAGGTTTTTCGGAAGCATGCTCATCCATTCACATATTGTCTGTGGCTGGATTTACACTGCATGAATGTTTGCTTGCCCTGGTTTTATAGGAAAAAAATAGAGTTGTTGAAAGTTATTAGCAAAATGAAATGGATTATGTGGGCATATAAAAATGGCATATGTGTAAACAAGATTAACGTAGCTGTTCATGCAGGATGAATTTACAGGGAAGTCTGCTGCTGTTCCAAGAGGGAAGCAATGGGAACTTCGCCAAGGTGAGAGGAGCCCCGGGAAGTTTAGAGTAGCGCTGGTAACTGATGGATGTGGGAGTTGTGGCAGAAGATCAAACTCTGCCTCCCAGAACCACCGTAAAGAAGGGAAGAAATGGGGAAGTCAGGAAAGGAAGATGGAATAGGGGAAGGAAAATTTTATTTTAGGAACGTGAAATGTATTAAATGTGGCATAATGGAAAGAATGTAGACTTCAGATCCTAGAGTCCTGGGTGTAATTCCAGTTTGTTCCCATTGTACATGTGTGGCCCTGGGAAAATAACTTTTCCCAGCCCCCTTTTCCTTATCTGTAAATAGAATAAAGGTGTTTGCTTTCAAACAATTTAACAAGGTCAAAATGAGATGTCATGTGCTTAGCACTGTGTTGGGCCATGTTAGGTAATTGTAGCAATTATAAGCTATTGTTATTGTCCATATAGTAACAACTATATGTCAAAATACTATATAACTTAGGCCATCATTCAAGTCTTTTACAAGTATATTTGCATTTGTGTCAAAAGTAAGCCATTACTTTGACATTGTCTTATCTTTTATTATGCAGTCACCTTTTTTAATACTTCTTAATACACAATTTGTCATGAATATACCCAAGTAGGAAATTTTCTAACATAACATCAATTTCCTTGGCATTGAAGAATAAATTTAAATGATTCATTAGCATTACAGAAATAGCTGTTGTAATTAGTATAATTTAATTGAATTATAGAATATGAACAGATTATTCTTTTCTGAAAAATTACTATTTTTTCTCATTTACTTTTATTTTTAGTCACTGCTTTAAACACACTAGTTGTATTTCTAGAGCTACCCATGGCATAGATTGACACAGCTACCTACATAGTCGTGGAAGAATTCCTTCAAGCATTTTTTTTCCTCCTTGCTACTCTAAATTTCAATAATCATTGTACATAATTTTTGCATATTACCCACAAATCAAACACCAAATTAAAATTAAATAAAACAAAGCAAAAGCAAATCGTTCTTAATGTAGAACTCAAAAAAGAGATTTTTTGCATACACAAATGGTCAAAATGAATAGTTCAAACAGGCCTTAGACTTTATACACACACACACACACACACACACACACACAAAATCAGTATTAGCTGTTGAGTTTTCAGGAAATCAAAGAGAACACATGTTCTTTCCTGCTACCTAATTTAGAAGTGCATTGATAATTAGATATAGGGGTCAGATTGTTAGATCAATTATATTAAAATCTAGGTTTGGCAAGTTTGTCTCAGATGCCAGCAAATGGGCTTGCAATACTTCTCATGGCTTTAACCTCAAGTTTCCACTTAGGAGAGGGAACAAAGGCCAAGAGTAATACTCCAACAAAGCACTCCATGTGGAAACACAGGAAGGATGAAGTAGACATTTCTCATACCATCAGTTCATTCTGGAAAGCCTTTTTCACAGGTGAATGCGTGTGAATAGAAATGAAGCAGGCTGGCTGCCCCAGGCTATTCAGAAGCAGAGGAAGAAGTGTGTATCCAGTCTACTTTGATATCAAGTTTCCCCGAAAACCTTGTTTGTAAAAGCTGCTTTTATCATTTCTCCTTTGACATGTGTCCCCCTTTGTGCTTCAGGTACTTTTAGGTGTCTTGAATTCTGATGTTTTTACCACAACGCCAATACTGGTGTTTATTTTTGCTTACCTTTTGTTCCTCATGCAAACACGACTCAGCTCTGGCACGACTGCACCTTGATGAGCACTTCCCGGTGGCTCTCCGAGCATGCGTAGTCTTGCCGTATGCCGTCACTGCTGTCGTCAGTATATTTTGGATCCTCATTTCAGCAATTCACAATGTGTTTAAGCTTACTGCTGTATTCTTCATTAATTTAAAATATTCCTTAGTGCACACAAATGGTTTATATTCATTTAATAATTTAGTTATCTAAACATATACTAAAAGTGTCTTTATGTAAGTCAATCTTTGTCTTAAAATTTTCATTAATCAGTATTAGAAATAATATAAAATTTGTGTGTAAAACTTCATGTTAGGTTGAATATGGTAATGAAATCGCTGTTAATTAAATTTATGTCAGTAATTTTCCTTGTTTCACACAACAGACCAAAAAGAGTGCCTGGAACCTTCTTCCTTATGGCATCCTCTAAAGAATGTATCAGTCATCTATTTTAACCTGGTTAAAAATCTCAGCTCTGTTTGGTTATAAGTCTTTTTTCTCCTATCTCTACCAGCACTTTTTGATTTGAACTTAATTCAAAATGCACTCTTCTAATCACCACGTCTATTTAACTCAAAACTCACAGATAACTGGCTCAGTCCTGGGCTATTTAAATTGTACTTTCCCAGCGAAAACTTAGCTTGACCCAGATGGATTAGCTGGTGGATATGAAAAGGAGCACAGGGGATTGTGTGTACATGATACCTCTGTAATGCCTCTCCTCCAGAGGCTGTGGTAGAGCAGATTCACCAGGAGGGGATTGATTTATGTTCCTGCCACCTTGCACAGGATGGGGAATGTAGTATGTGCTGGAGAGCAGTCTGCTGCATAAATGAGATAACACCAAATCCATAGTTTTAGTAAATTTATGGTTTATTCAGAGCTTCTTTACCTTTGCTCATAACTGAAAGCCAATAATGTCAAGTGTTTATCATGAGCCAAACATTGCTCAAAGCACATTCCATGTGCTCACTCTGGAATTCTCACAACAGTCCTATGAGAAAACCAGAAACAGAGGTGTTACAATAATGGGTCCACGACTATGGAGACAGTAAAGAGCTGAGCCAAGTCCAACACGCAGGCATTTTGACTCTAGCATCCACACTCACCTTGCACTGAATTGCAGACAATATAAAACAAGTCGGCAATACACCACTACTGATATTTTAACACTTTGCCATAAGTATTAAAAAACAAGAAAATGGAGTTGTGTGGCAGCAGCATAATAGACATGATGTCTAGGAGATCAAAGAGTTTCCTGGTACACAATAAAAGTGTAACCTTAAAAGTGAAGCCACTTGTTCTTAAATATCTCTTTTCTTTTCTCCTTTCTTTCTCTTCTCTCTGGTTATACAGCTCACATTTTTAAAAAATTTTCTTTATTCACTTTTGTTTTGACCATTCATATCATCCACATCTATCTGATTACTAAATTTGATCACTATTTTTATTATAGGAGCCATTTTCACAGAATTTCATTACCCCAAACCACAAATTATCTATGCCTCTCAAATGATAATCTGGGACTAAAAAGAGAACCATGGTACACAATGAGAAGAAAGCTTTTTGGGCAACAAAGAATAAGTTACAACAGAAATGTAATTTCCAAGACTCAACACATTGTGTAAAATGCAAAGACAATAGTTCAAATTGAAATTACACTCACTATTAATTGAAGAAAAGTAAACACAGATAAATGTGTTTTTGACTAATACATTGAAAAAGAATGATGATAATAATGTAGGAGAGATGTAAATTCAAACAGTGATGTATTTCTAGCAAACAATAGGATGCTATGCATTAAGGGCTTTAAAATAATTCATTCTTTCTTCAAAAAATATATTTTGTGAAAGCTGTGCATACTGGTGCATGCTGGTGCATGCCTGTATTTGGTAGACTAAAACAGAATGATTCAGAGTTCAAGGCCAGCCTGGGCAATATAGGGAGAACCCATCGAAAGGAAGAAGGAAGGAAGGAAGGAAGGAAGGAACGAACAAACGAACGGAGAGAGGGAGGGAGGGAGGAAAGGGAAGGAAGAGAAGGAAGGGAAGGAAGAGAAGGAAAAATTATACCAAAAGAAAAGGAAGGAAGGAAGGAAGGAAAGAAAGAAAAACTATACCAAAAATCGATTTCTATGCATTTATGAGTTTGTCAGGATAAAACAACTATTATTTATAAAAATTTACATTCTAAGAATTTTATTTCAATGGTAGCATAGATTTATGTAAAATGCTACTCATCACTGTTGTATATTCATGAAACACAGCCAAGTTATCATTCAAATGTTTGACAATGAGGAAATGTTAAATTGTAGACTTTACATATGAGAGCACTAGTAGAGAGGATTTTGAACATTCCCAATACAAAAAAATGATAAATGTTTGAGGTGATGATAATGCCAGTTACTATGCTCTGAGCATTTCATATTGTGTCCACATGTTGAAATGACGCATGTATCTTATAGATATGTGCAATTATTGTGTCATTAGAAACAAAATAAAGCAGATAATTTGTGCTACTATTAAAATTTTACAAAAATCAATATCATTGTTAAGTGCCCTGAAGTGATACCTATTAACAATTATTCATAGGTACATTGTGGACTAATACACATTTATAAACAAGAAGAGACTCAAAATGAATTCACCAAAATATTTGTCATCATTTTTGCAGGGTGGTTGATTCACAAATAACTTTTGTGCTTTAGATATTTTGATCTACCAAATATTGGAGAATAAGTAGGTTAAAGGTTGTAAAATATGTAAGTTCATTTGTTTGTTTTTCCTTTGGTTTTAAGGGCAATATTATTCCACTGAGTTTTTATTATTAGGAATTTTTTTGCTGCTTGACTTCTTACCACACACAAGCTCAGAAAAGTCACATGCCAGTTCAACTTGGGAAGAGGACAACTCTTGGTACTTTGGGACCCAAATGTTAAGGCATTTATTTAAAATAAAATGAGGTTGCCCACCGTACATGAAGTTAAGAGTAGTAAAATTTCAGCATACTGAAAATCCTTCCAGGATAAGATTCCTTGAATAGGCAACACTGAGACCAATGTTGTGGTTCAACCACTATCCTCAGCCTCTACCTTGCTGAGATTATGAGATTTTCTCTTCTGACTCAAATTTTGCCAATTGTAATGAAAGCAAATAGTAAAACCACTGAGGTGCAAAAGAATTAAAAGAAAAGATACATTTAAGTTCAAATTACATGAATTTAAAATAAGCTTAATGTGAAAATGAGTACAAAATTAGAAGATATATTAAATGAGTTTAAATGAGGTAATTAAAAAGCACATAGGAAGTTTCTCTTTCTTATCTGAAAGGCTGCGCACTAATTTTTTTTCTATCTGTATATCATGGTACATTATTTGAAATTATTCTCAAAAAAGGCAATCAGTAACCCATGACATAAGAACTGTGAAGTTTAATCAAAATACTACCTGAAATTATTTACTTTAACAAAATAATTTTCAAAGCAGAAAAAAATGCTTAAAAGTGTGTGTTTGAATTTTCAAAATAAATTATCAGAGTTTGTGCAATTAGTAACAAATATTTTCTTATTGTATTTTTTTGAAGAAAGACAAATCACTGATTATCATACCATTTTATTTTAATTAAAAACAATGGGGCCAGGAGCGATAAAAACATGGTTGAGGCAGGTTACAAGTACGGGGTCAGCCTGGGCAATTTAGCAAGACCCTGACTCAAACTAAAAAATATAAAGGACTAGAATGTAGCTTAGTGGTAGAGTGAGCCTAGGTTCAATTCCCAAAAGATAAAAGTAGGGTGTAAGCATTTATGAAAAGCTGTTACTCTTCAAATTGATTTTTCTTAAGTATTATGTTGTGATAATACTGGTTATGATAAACTGTGTCATACTAGGGGTATGGTTCTATAAATGAATGGTGATATCATAATTATAAAACTGGTTTCCTCTCTTTGCTTTTGCTGTAGTAGCTTTTCATCTGTTTTTGTTCCTTGATGGGCTTTTTGTTGCGTTTTGCTTGTGAGTCATAGCATGATTCTTTCTTGACTCATTTGACAACACTTTTAGTTTAATTTGGAAAGATACAAGTCCTTAAAAACATATTGCTCTTTGTAAAAACATACTTAAATTATTTAAAATAGTTTTTTTGTAACTATAATACCCACAGGACTTACAATTTGATATTAATTGAATTGCATTTAGCATGTGATCTTATTTAATATCTATAGTGTTTTGACCTTTGAAAATTGTTAGATGAAACCTGACCTTGTAACTTACTACTAATAGGTACCTAATATGTCAATCCAGAGTTTATTTAGAAATCTTCCTTTGATATGAAAGGATTTACTTGTTGTGAAGTTTATAGATTCTTGGAAGTCTAAGAACCACTTATTATTTGTGTTTATAATCAAATGTCTGTCTTAATAAATATATTAATGGAATTTCACTGTTAATAAATTAATTTCATCCATTTGTGAATAGTATATTCTCAGACATTCCCAATATGGGAAATGGAAAATATTGAGTTTTAGATACATTTTTATTTTTATCTTTTAGCAGTTCCTATTATCTCCTTTTAAGGACTTTGATCCTTTGGTGTTGAAAGAAAGGCTCTATCATTTGACTTTCACAAGTTATTACCTAACTGAAAGAAACAAGATCACATTTTTCTCATATAGTATGAAAATCAAACAAGTACAATGATACATAAAAGTATATAAAAGGCCATTGTGGTGATTAAGGAGAACTCATCCAGCTGTGGTAAAACTTCCTCACAGTTGATTATCCGGGAAAAGACAGCTGCAAATCTTCAGAACAAGGAATTAGGCTAGCCATAAGTAGTGATAAATTATTATTATTATTTTGATAATGGAAAAATTGGAAATTGGTGTTTTTTTCATTTCTTCTTTGAGTTGACTATGTCTTTTTCTTCTACTGAATAAGTTTTTCGAAGACTGAGATGATATCTTATACACTTTGGTAAACCACTAAAGAAATGTTTAATGCATTGAATTTGTTAAAATGGAAGAAAGAAAGGGAGGCAAAATACTGGAGATATGAAGACTAAAGTTGTATTAGGTCAGTTATCATCCTAATGATCTCCATTACTGATTTTCTATGTTTAAAGTGGAACTTTTAAGATAGTAAGTTTAAGATAGACTGATGTGTTTTTACTGTCTCTGAATCAGGGGCTCTGGTCCTCACTTGACTTTAGCATCACAAAGCCAGTGGAAAGGGGGATGAAAGGAAGACAGATTTAATAAATATCTCGAGAGGAGAAAATATGCAATACTACATGAAAGGGAGGAAAAACAAAAAAAGGATTAGAAAATTATTTCTTTTTATGAAGCCAAAGAAGTGACATAATTGCTGTTAGTGGATAAGCTGTAAATAAAGGATTATGAGACAATGAATTGAATGCAATGGGAAGGAAATTGTGTGTTTAAAAAGGGCAGATTTTTAAAGTCAGGTTAATGGCTATGACCTTTGTAACCCTCAGTTTTCTTAGAAAGAATTTCCTAATTCTTTCATTTCTAAAGTGGAGGAAATATTAATATTTGACTTAAAGCTGGATGCAGTGGCATATGCCTGTAATCCCAGCAATTCCAGAGGCTGAGGCAGGAGGATCGCGAGTTCAAAGCCAGCCTCAGCAACTTAACGAGGCCCTAACCAACTTAGTGAGACCCTGTTTCACTAAAATATAAAAAAGGGCTGGCGATGTAGGTCAGTGGCTGAGTGTTCCTGGTTTCAATCCCTGATAGAAAAAAATATTGATTTGTAGAGTTATTATCATGAGAATTGAATGTGATAATATATGTGATCCTTTTTAGGGATGATTTAGATACAAAAATCTGAAATCCATTTACTAACTCAAAGAAAATGGGAATATATTTTAAGAGAATCAGGGAAATTCCTTAATGATTAGTCAAAAGAAGTATGCCTTATGTCATTAAAAGAATTGATAAGTCACTGTATTTTATCCTCTTTATTCCAATACCTACTCCCATCTCCCTAGGATCTTCATCAGTTCATTTCTCTGAGTATGTATGCTGTACTTTATTGATATGCTTGGCCTAGAGTAACAAAAAACTTGGCTACAAGAGGCTTTGTAAAGAAGTGTTCATCATTTCATGTAACAAGAAATTTGAAGGCAAAACAGATCCAGTGGTGGTAATTGCAGTTCACCTGACATGATGGACCCCAGTTCTTATCTTGAAGCTTTTCTACTTCAGCCCATAGGCTTAACTATTAAGTTGGTGACTTCCATGTAACAGAATCATGTGATATTGACAGTGTTACTGTGCATTTGAATATCTGGTCTTAATTAGTTCTTTCAAAACCATATCCCAAACATGTCAGTATCATTGTTTTATGGTTTGTGAAATTGATTTTCAAAGAGATTAGACAGTTGTTTCAAGTCATTCAGAAAGAACGTGGAGAAATTTGAAGACTTGAGCTTGTTTTTTGATTCTCAGTCTCACCTTTAGTAATTTATATGTATACATTTAACTGAAGTAAGTTAGCATAAAACATTTGAATTCTAAAATATCATTATTTAAATAAGTAAAACAAATATGTATCCATATGAGATTCAACAGTAATGTTGATAAATTCTGTATTTTAATTAAATAATCAACATTTTTTGCCATTTGCTAAATTCCTTCAATTTTTGAACCAATCAAAATGTGTTCATTCTGATTTTATGTGGCAAGAAGATAAAAAAGTGGATTGTTATGAGAATTCTCAAACAGATATGTAATCAAATTATCATAAACTAAGTCTGAAGATGTAGCACCTGTGAATATCTGTAGTTGCCAAGTTAAACCAACCAAATATTTCATGGAATTTTACTGAAAATTCAAAGTTTAAAAGCCCCCCGTAGGACAAGTAATGAATAAATTTTAATTTAAAAGAGCATTATTGCTTTAATATTGCACTTTTCCACAATCCCAAAGGGTTAAAACATAGTAGTATATTTGTGTTCAGTATTAATTTGCATATAAGGACACCTGTGTCTTCTATTTTGCTTATTTGAATAGTAAGTTTGTATATTTACAAAATTTGACTATTCCTCTAGCAGATGCCATTTCTGTTGTTTTGCTTCAATATTTTAACCCCTTGAGATTCTCTATTATTTCATGTTGCTTAGATACAGTCACTATATATACATATGCATATGGATATGTATTAAACAAAATCCATACATATGTGTGCCATATATACTTCATATACACATATACACAATACAGTTGGTAGGGCATCTGTTCCTTAAAATATATTTTTCTGTGACTTTTCCTTGGAGATGGCCTTCTTTTAGAAGGTCTATTGAAAGCTCTTATAAGCTGGTTTCAATAGCAGTATGTAGGTAGCAGGAGTCAATTCAGTAGAGATTATTAGTTTATGCATATTCATTACATTTGTTCTTATGCATCAATTCAACCTGGTAATGGTTAGAGCCAGAAAAAGCTCTAATTAGAGGAATTAATTAGGACTTGAAAAGCTATACAGGAATTTATAGGCACTTAGAAGGAGCAAGATACCTGCTTGGAAGCTTGTAATACAGCTTGCATGAATACTGGGGAGAAATAAAATGGAGTGTGTAAAGTCTTGAGGGCACAAGAGATTGGATATCTGTTGTTCAAGTAGCCAAGATATCTTGGGGATCACAGCATTCCTAGGTCTGTGTGTGTTGGGATTCATCACCAAATAAGACATTACTCGCCAACATTTAGGAGTCACACTGGGTCCCCAAATAAAGTTAAATCCAGTGAAATAAGAATAATCTGAAATTATTTTCTACAGTCGGAATAGTGTTTCTTTCCCTCTCAGTTACTTCCATAATATCCCCGCCACCAGAAACCAAAAGGAAGCAGCTGTTCTGAATATGTACAAACAAAAGAAGCTGTTTCTATAGCAACCATAGAATCCTGTGGAAAAGCTCTCCCTTTAACACTAGGCAACCTGTCCTTTTCACCCCTCCTTCTTTTCCTTTCCTGCCTCAGCGCACACTGACCTTGGACAGAAATGCTGCCAGCTAATTTGACTGCATTGGTGCCTGGGGTACCAGGGGTGGGGAGATGGGGGTTGGGGGTGGTACCAGTGAGGGCAGAACACCGTAGTCTGTGTGCACACTGAAAAGTGGGAAGACTTGCTCCTGGTGAATAGAACCTTTTTTTCCCTTAAAAATAATAGTATTGACCTTGCTCCTTCATTATTCCATGGAGTAAGATTGTCCCTTTCACTTCTGTCTCTCCTTTCAGTTTTCCTTTCCCACAGATGGGCCCATGAACCAACAGTGATATGGTGAAGTAAAGTCTATGGACTTGGCTCTTTTCAGAGTTGCTATTAAATTGAATGAAAGATAGGACAGTTGACTTCAGAGATAAATGCGTGATACTAGATGCTCATGCTGTTGGCGTTTTTTTCTCTACACATTAGAACATAAAGGCACAGCTTATCAAATTTTACCCAGCTTCAGAAAACCTGTCCCCAATCATTAAAATTTTAGTCATTTCATTCCTATTTTAATGTTCTTGCAAAGTTGTGTTTTGATTAATATATCAATAATATCTTTCATTTACATTTATGTGTTATTTGGTATTCAGCCTTCAATTTACTAATTTCCTGTACTCCCAAATTAGTCTTTAAATCAATAATTTAAGGACTTAAATTCATAAGTTAATAATTTAAAAGTTGGAATGTATTTTGATGCAGATATCATCCACTATCCTGCTCACAAAAAACATGGCTAACATTTTTGCTAACACAAATTTATTTTATTCCACATCATAAAAATATTTTATCTGTATAAAAATATGGTAGCACACAGTAAAATTAAACGTGGTAGGATATACAAAGTTAAAGATAGTTTAAATTTATAGGTTGGTCCTTTACAAAAGTTAAGATCCAACCATACCTTGAAATAGGTTTTCAAACTAGAGCCAAGTCTTACAAAAATTCTTCATGTTAAATTTAAAATCTTGAATAAAAAATAATGCATGGGGCTGGGGTTATTGCTCAGTGGTAGAGCACTTGCCTAGCATGTGTGAGGCACTGGGTTTGATTCTCAGCACCACATATAAACAAATAAAGTCCATTAACAACTAAAAAATAAAATAAAAAAAGTAATGCATGGTAGTTACCCCTATCATTAAATAAACATGTTTAGGATATTTAATAAATAAAACTGGAACATTTCTATTTGTGCACAAATACCAGTAGGACAATATTAATCTCAGAAAGGGCTCCATTTATTTGTGCATTATCAAGTAATTTTCTAAATCTATGCAAGGGTGAGTAAATTAATAAACATTGTAGGTCCATTCTTCTGTAATTATATCATAATAAATTCTACTGCAGTGTATAACTAAAAAGAACCAATAAAAAATATATCGTATCCGGCATGGTGGCGCATGCCTGTAGTCCTAGCACTTTGGGAGGCTGAGACAGGAGAATCTTGAGTTCAAAGGCAGCCTCAGCAATGGTGAGGCATCAAACAACTCATTGAGACCTTGTCTCTAAATGAAACACAAAATAGGGGTGGGGATGTGGCACAGTGGTCAAGTACCCCTGAGTTCAATCTCTAGTACCCCCAGAAAAAATGGTGTAGGTGATATTTCAATAACCATCTGTGGAAAAAATGGGTATATGCCTTAAACCTTATTCATAATAAATTTCATATGTTAAATATACACAGGAAAACTACAAGAGATGTAAAACCATGGAAGAGCAATGAAAAATCACTTTTCAATTATCATGTGGAAAAAATAATTATGATTACATACAATGTCGATGAGGGTGTGTGGACCAGCGCTTTAATCCATCGCTGGTGGGAATCAGTAGGTGAAACTTCTACTAAGGGCGATTCATGGATAGCTAATGAAAATTTATAAGTACATTCCCGATAACTGAATAGTTTCACCAGAAATACACTTAGTAGGTACAATTATGCAGCCAAAGAAATGTAACATGATTATGAATTTGACATAGGTTATATTTTACAGCCATGTGATAGGATAAGATGCTACCATTAAGAAAGACAGGGTGGACAAAGTTCCTCATAAAGTCATTATAAACAGAGATCAATCTCAAAGGTCATTTGTTAACATTTTTTTTTTTTCCTTTTTGGTGGTGCTGATTGAACCCAGGGCCTTGTGCATGCAAGGCAAGCACTCTATCAATTGAGCTATATCCCCAGCCCTCATTTGTTAACTTAAAAGCAACAGAAGCACAATGTATATAAAACATTCTACTTTTACACAGAAATAAGACTGTGTGTGTCTGTCTGAAATTTGCATAGGATATCACTGGAAGGATAGACAGACATACACACAAACATACACACACACACAGAGACACAGAATAATATACCAGAAACATCAAAGTTTTCTGAAATAGCTCAGTATCTCCTAGATAGGAGAATTCGTTTAATAACTTTAGTATCTTTTGAATTTTTAAACATTATCCTTTCAAAAATCAATGCACACAAAGTCACTTGAACATGACTGCCTTCTAATCAGTTTTGCTCAAATGTTGGGCAGAACACTGAAAAGAGGAAACAGCATAGATGTGAAGGACAATGCCAAACAAAATAAATAGGCACTAACCTTAACAAAAATTCTCCAATGACCAAACGCTTTGTGTAATTGTTGAGGAATTTATTGATCTGATAGTTCTGGAACTTAGACTTGGAAAAGGTATTTCGATAACAAAGGAGCGTGAAGTAGATTTTGAAGTTTAACTGAAAGGGTTCCATGCTCATGGATTAGTTTAGGCTTTTTTTTTTTGGTACTGGAGATTGAACTCAGGGGCACTCAACCACTGAGTCTCATCCCCAGCCCTATTTTGTGTTTTATGTAGGTCTCACTGAGTTGCTTAGTACCTCGCCGTTGTTGAGGCTGGCTTTGAACTCGTGATTCTCCTGTCTCAGCCTCCCTAAGTGCTGGGATTACAGACTTGCGCCACTGAGTACGACTAGATTAGGCTTTTTAATCATATATTCAGGTGTTTTGCAAATTCACAAGCCTTTTCTTATAGATGGATTTTGTTTTGTTAACTTTTACATATGTTTTGTTCCCCATCAAGATACATGTGCGAAGTGTGAGCAATGTTGGCTAGAGCTGCAAGTGTATTTTCTTTGTCAATAGAGTATAGGCAATTTCAAGCCTTCTGATCTTTTGACTCTCTCTCTGACACACACTCCATCTCTCTCTCCCCCTCTCTCTCCCTTATACACACACAAATATTATAAAAAGAAAGAAAAAAGAATACAGAAAACCAAATAAAATATTAAGCTCTTATTAAATAAAGTGAAAGAAAAGAATAATAGAGTGTAGAAAAGCAGAACATTTGATAGTTTTTAAACGGGGAATTCAGTATGCAGGTAAATTGTTCATTTCTATATTTTTCATTATATGTGCATTTTTGCTATGTGTTGAACCAGCTCCATGAAAGACAGTTAAGAAGAACAGCTCACTATTGTACTTCTCAGACCCTCTATTAACTCAATAAACCTTTTACTTACACAAACACCTATAGCAAAGAGAACAGTGTGGTGTCCACAAAGGAGGTTACACCATCTCTGGTCCCTAGGAAGATAACCTGAAATACATTGGTAGTCCCACTAGATTGAAAGAATTGAAACTCTCAATTCATAAAGAATTATAGCACAGAGCAAGATTCCAAGTGTACACACTCATTCATGTCAGAACAGTCTTACTTCAAACACAGTGTCAAGTAAGATGACTGGTAATTAATATCTAGGTATATAAGATACATGTGGTTGTGTTCTTTGGACCTGTACATATACCAGGATTCAAGCAATTTTATGCTAGAGGAGTTTGAACACATCTCTACTTCATTTTCTTTTTCCTGCACTCTGAATTTACATCTGTTTAGGTTTTCTTTCTCTTCTCTCACCTTGTGCTTGGAAGAGTAAATTTATTGGTGAATTTTGGCATTGGTAGCAGCCTGGCCTTCCATTTATCCTGTATTCTTTTTCCTCCTCCTTTGCCCTTCTCCTAGTTACATCAAGTAAGACAAAGTTGGCATCAATATTCATGTCAGCACTGTGATATTTTAATATATTTTGAATTTCTTTTTATAGCTCTATTTGATGTTTATATAGTTATATATGTCAAACAATTTTAAAATATAAATGCTTTAAAAATTATGTTAGCTAACCAAAAGATGTTGGCTAAGCCCTCATTGTCTATTTAAAGTAAACTTATTCTGCCTAGAGTAAACTTAATACATGATGCTTTATAACATGTTAAAATATCATGAATTTAAGAAAGAAATTTCAAGTTAAACTGAATCTAGAGCTATTTATGTTTACATTGGATATCTTAACAGATGTCTTCAGATTTTTAAAAATAATTCATAAATTTATATTAAGGCATCTATATCTAAGCCTAAATTGTTTACTTCCTATCAGTTTTGATCTAGCTATTGCACTGGAGGTAATCTGTAGAGGAAGTGATTATTTATGCCTATGCATAATTTTACCAGAAAACAAGTTTATTTTTACCATTATAAAAACATTTGCATTTCTAGCATTTCTAACAATACATTAGAATACTCTTGATTGTTGGTAAATACTGGATTTCATTAACTTCATCAATGTTTAGATAATTATGGTAGAAAATATTAAATATTGTCTATTTATAAAGGTTTATAAAGAAGCCTACATGGAGAAGGAATATGTTCCTGGAAATGATTTCCTTCTTAATATTTATACTAACTCAGGCTTTGAATTTTTATGGTTATACTAACCAAAGCATCACTGGTTCTCATGGATGTTGACACTCTTCTGTCATAAAATGAAACCTTCAGAGACACCATACTGATAATAGATTTTTCAGTTCCTGATTTTCAGAGCTCTGACTTGAGATTTACATGAAACCTTAAGAGAATTATAGTTGAGGGCATATATTATTTTGGAAAGATTTACTAATTTCTTATGTAGGAAATATATGTCAAATAAAAACCATGTTTTTTCAAATTAAAAAAAAAAAAAACCCTTGAGAGGAAGTTTACACTGTCTACTGCTATAAAATCTTTGCTTCAAGTAGAGCAAAACAAAAATGGAAAAAAAAAAAAACAACTCAACATGCATTTAATACCCCCCTACACACTCCCCAAAGGCATCTTTATTAAATGGCTTACATTGATTCATTATAGTACTTGTCACATTGTTTACACAAAGGGGAAAAAGCTAAACTTTTATCTCTAGAGACTGCTATAGTGGTTGACACACAGTGGGCACTGAATAAATATGTAATGGATGAACAGACCAAGATGCTCAGGCAGTGCAAAACACTTGTTCAGCAAATGCTTTCCTTCAGGCTAATTTTCCACCAGGTGCTCCACCTAACTTTGGCCCACTGACCATCGCTCTGAATGTTCATAGTCCATTGATGTGACAAGCTGTGACTAACCTATTTTCTACTACATCTTCCACCAATGTGATTCTTTTAAGTATCGACAGGGTGGTAGGACCTAGAATGGAGCAACTGTGTAACTTGCATCAATTTACAATTTTACATAATGAAAATCAACACTGTATTTGTGCTATTTTAAATGAACAGTTTTTTTCCTGTTTACTATAACATAAGTGCAAACAAAAATGTTAGTGTTGTACCTGATATAAGGATAGATATAGATGCACAACTTCTAGTTTTAAATAATGATCAATTGAATGATTTTTAAAAATGTTTCAGAAATGACATTTTTAGTGTTTATTGAATATTCAGAATGGTCCTCAGTGAATCATTGTCCCTGCCTTAAAGGAACAGACATTCTCTTATGGTAGTTGTTTTGTAAAATTAAAATAACTTTTATAAAATTCAGAAAAAGTTCTAGAAGTTTAAAGAAATGAGTCTGGTAGGTGACATTTTGAGACACATTTCCTAAATAATATGTAGAAAGGTAGATAAAAATTGAAAAGAAGAAAGATTCGTAGTAGCAATGATGGATCTCATCTTATCTATTCTATCCATCATATAATAAAATGCTTTCAAAATGTCCTAATGAATTTGTTATTTTAGTGACTGAATCTTCTCCTGTGGGTATGGAGAATAAAATGAGTAGCAGAAAAAAAGCAGTGCAGAGAAAAAAAAAGATCTACAGAAAACAGGAGAAAGGAGAAAGAGGGACTCTCTGTGCTTAGGAAGCAGAAAGAGCAACACAGTATTTTGGCTACTGCCAATCCCTAAGGGACTCACTTTTACTATCTTTTCTTTCCTTGGAGTTTCAGCAACTTTAATCAAATGAGTTTAAAGGAGAACGGCATTGAGGCTTCTTGGGAGAATGGGAGACACTGTCGGAATTTAAAGACCATTTAAATGATCAAACTGTAGGAAGGGCAGAGGTTCAGCCATAACTCAGAAGCAACTTGATCCACAAGACCACCACCACTCTTATGCAATCTCTTATCTGTGTACAATGGTCTCCTTTTCTCAGGCTGGTTTCCTCCCATCATTAGAAAGTAATAGTTAAAATTTTCCAGATTAAAATCAGACTGCCTAACCTTAGATGAGTTCTATCACTTATTAGCTCTAAGACTTGGGCAATGACTCTAGTGTACAGTTTTCTCACCTGTAACCTGGTCTATAATGACAAAGCTGTAAGATGCTTAAAGAGCTTAACAAAAGATCTGAATTCAACAAGTTTCAACTGTTGCTACTGAAGCGTAGATTTTGTCTTTGGGAACTCCCTTTTTATAGTGCTGTTGACAGGTCGAGTCTCTCTTCCTTATTTCTAATTTGAAAACAACTTGAGAAAGCCTCCAATTATCTAGTCATATGCTTGACTCTGAGGACACAGGAGTGGTGAAACTACATGGTTGTAATCAGGAGGAGAGGGACATTTCTACGGGAAAAGGTAGGAAGGGAGCTAAGCAACCCCAGCACTAGATGCCCACCACAGATATCTGCCATGTCTATCCTACACCTGCCACAGAACTCTCTTGATGCAGACTCACATAAGGTGTCTTCTCATCACATCCTTGATAGTGATGAGATGTGGTGATAAAAACGTGGATTTAAACGTAGACAAAGAAAAAATGTAAAAAACTGCATTCCATAATGTAAACATACACTTCTATCATATGGCAAAGGTAATGATGCTATTTTTATAGAATGCTAAAACCACACTTGTTTATAATGTATTAATCTAATTCTTAAGTAGAAAATTTTCAAATGACATTCATAAATTTAGAAATCTTATAAAATTAGGAATCATTCCAAAAAACCTAGAATGATATAAAAATTGTAATGAGTTATTATTCTACCTGTAAATAATTTATTATTTCTAAGTGGAAGAATCATGCTGATATTTTTGAAGGAAGTTTTTCTATGTGCTTATCTAGTGATTTTAAATATGCTATTCAAATGATTGTATTTGTGTCTTCAATGAAGTATAGGGGAAAATCCTTGTTGAGCAGATGCTTTAGTGAAATAAAATATTTCAGCTGAGCTTATTTGTATGTACATAAGATACTAAACATCTCTGGTATAATTAGATTTTAAGACAAGTTTTTATGGTTTAGATGTGATGTCCCTCAAAAGCTCACGTGTGAGGGCTGGGATTATGGCGCAGTGGTAGCGTGCTCGCCTAGCGCGCATAAGGCACTGGGTTTGATCCTCAGCACCACATAAAAGTAAAATAAAGATATTCTGTCACCTACAATTAAAAGCTAAACATTTAAAAAAAAAAAAAGCTCACGTGTGAGACAATGCAAGAAGGTTTGGAGGAGAAATGATTGTGTTATAGCCTTAACCTAATCAGTGAATTAATCTCATCAAGGATTAACTGAGTGGTAACTGGAGGCAGGTGAGGTGTAGCTGGAGGAAGTGGTTCATTGGGGGTGTGGCTTTGGGGTATATATTTTGTATCTAGAGAGCTGAATCTCCCTGCTCTCTGATCATCATGTGAGTTGCTTCCCCTTGCCACACTCTTCTGCCATGATGCCCTGCCTCACCTTGAACCCCAGGGAATGGAGCCAGCCACTTATGGACTAAAACTGTGAGTCCTTAAATAAACCTTTCCTCCTCTACAGTTGTTCTGGTTGGGTCTTTCAGTTGTAGCAGCAAAACAGCTGACTAAAACAAATGTTTCCCTACTTTTGATAACATTAAAAATACTAGAATATGGATCAGAACATAACATTTCAAGGGGAATGAAGATGAGATCATTAAAATTATGTCCCCAAATCACTTTTAGAAGTAAATAAGTTGTTATGCTATCAAACATATGAGTCACAGATCATAATAGGAAGAAATATTGCCTGGACCTAGTAAATCCATAAGAGAAATAAGCTTAATCTAAAGATTGAACAGATAATATTCAATTTGCATATGTGGTGAATTCTTTCATATATATGAAGTAGGGTAGATAAAAATGTAAATTAAAATATTTACTGAACAATAATCTGGGAATACTGATTTCCTTCCTAACCAATGTATATCAGAATGAAGTAACATGTATGACTCTGAGAAATTTCTAAAAATTATACCGTGGGTCTTGAACTGGAAAACGTTTGTGCTCCTTCTTTAGATTCCCACTGAAGTGTGTTATGTTATAACAAGGAGAGCTGAAGATAAATACACATGCCGTCTAGCTACCATGAGCTATGCTTATTTGTAGTGTAAGACATTATCTGCTGCATGTTACACAATTGGTTAACATTATGAAAATACTGAGGTACTTTCTGCTCAGGGTTCTTTATTATCTCCCATTTTCAGTAAATATACAATGTTGCCATTTATTGATTCTTCCAGACTTTGCATCTTCTGAATGTTTTAATACATCAAACTCTGAAGCCTAATTTGTCAATATTAGTAGAACCAAAACTGAGAAGGATTATGGGAAACAAATACTTGTTATCATCTAGAAAATAATTCCTGATACATTTATACCAAACTTAAATGATTCAAAATTGTCTAGTTTAAAAACTCTAAGTTTCCTGTTTGTTTTTTCTTTTTTTTCTTCTCTCCCTGCCTCCCTTCCCTTCTTCCTTTCCTTCCTTCCTTTCATCCCTTTCTCTCTTTCTTTCTTCCTTTGGTTCCTTAGTATAATTAAACCCACCTTGCAGTTCCTTTCTAACCAATGTAGTTATAAATCCAGGAGTAATCATTTCAATGTGCCTGTATTATTTTTGAGTTGGAGAGGCTCAGTACTGACATAGTCTAAGAAATTGGGCTGAGAAGCCTTAATTGATTACTCCATTACAAATGTACCTTGGCTTGTTCTAGAGATCTACTTGAAAGAGGACTTTTCAAGCTTACACTGGACCGTTCTCCCTTGGTTCCAATGACACTCAGTTACCCTTGCTCAAGGAATATGCCAGTTCCTGGGACCTGTGTATGAGGTAGGGTTGCAGGTATCTGAAATTAACAGGAAGAACAATCCAAATTGCTGCTGTGGCTGGGGCCATGTACTTTTCCGTCCAAGAATCCCAAGGTCTCTTCCCTCTCCACTCCCAAACCCATTATGTAGGGAAGAGTTTAACAATCCCATTAGAGACTTAAATTTTCAAAAACAAAGAATTTGTTATCCTTGGAGGGAAAAGAAATCTAGAACTTAACTTCCTATCAGGTAGGAGAGTAATTGTTTCTTGAGGAGACGCAAACTTTTCATTTGGTTCTTTAACAAATAATTGTCATCTATAATCAGTCTATTATGTTATATGCAAATGTTCTTTATGTCATTCATTTTTCCATAAATAATAATCAAATTTTCCTACATATTCTTCAGACCTCAAAATGAGTTCATAATGGTATCCTTAAATTCTCTCTTGTGCATGGCAAATCATGAGATTTCAAAGTTTAGCAAATAGGCAGTAGACTTTTTTACTGCTTATTTGCTTTTAGTTTTTCTCAAAACTTTTTTATACATTGACTCACATTTTATATATAAAAATAAACCTATAAGGGGATTTTGCTATAAAAGTTTTGGTATAAGAAAGCCTACTAAATTTAATGCTTTATCAGAGTTATATGGTTATAGATTGGATCTAAACATTTACACAATTATGATTAAATCTGAGATTAAGTTACTGGTTAAAGCTAGTTTCTTCAACACTTTCAACCTACTGTTTGTATTAGGAATAAATGTTTTTTTCAATTTTACTGAACAATATATCTTCCCATAACAATATAACCTAGTTGGTTATAATGGATCCTTTCCAACTTTTATGCCTACCAGAACATCAGAGAACTGTCATCCCCTCTGGGGAACTTTATCTGACATTTTTTTGCAGCTTAATGTCTATGTCTATGTCTTATGTTTCCTTAAAACAAACTCATGAAATTTCCACTTATTTATTCAGTATTTACTTAGATCTTAGTATGTTTCAGACACAACATGTTGCATGCAAACAATGGAAGAAATAGGTTATTCTATTTTTTTTTCTTCTATTAACAGACCAGATCCACATATAACATCTCCAGTCTTCCCTATTGCACTGGCTCTAACATTAGTTCTGCCAAAATACAGGAAGTTTATTGAATGTGAGGAATATGTGTCAGCAGTGTATGGTAGGAACTCGGGATTGTATGGACAAGTGTGTTAGGGTATGCCTTCAAGGCAGGGTGTCTGATAAGTGTTAAATGATTGGAGAGACTGGTAACTTAGCTGTAATTGTCCCAAGACAAAAGATCTCCAGCTGCTGTTTCTTGAACTAGATATGCATGTCCTAGTTACTATCTTGTGAGAAATCTCAGTTCTGAAACCATATGTCCCAAGAAATGGGGGTTGGGGTCATTTTTACGCTATCTTCTGTGGCATGTTTGTGAAATCTGAAGTATTAAATTGCTGCACTACAGTCTATTTATTTCACTTAGAAATTATAGAACCTGAGATACCTTTGTGGTAAAGCTTCTAGGAATGCATGCTTTTTGTGGAGGTTGGGAGAAGTGGCTAAACTATAATCATTTCAGGAAGAGTTTGTTTTGTTTTGTATTTCTTACCAATTTAAATTCTAGCGATAAAGCTACTTCATTTCATCAGTAGTCTGATTAAGACGGTATATTTGAAAAGGGAAAAATGCATTAAATAGACTAATTGGGGAACCTGAAGGGTAGTCATTAAAATCAGCTGCCTTTTCAATACATGTTGAGAAATTGTCTGGGAGCCTTTCTTTCAAATGATACTATTTCAATCATGCCTAACATTTAAATCGCTCAACACTGATATTCCCATTTTAATTTTAGCTGGTACCAGAAGGAAATGGTAAAACAGCAGATGATTACCTCAGTAATTTATTCCACATTTTCTAACAGCTTTACAGATTCAAATAAAAAATAATAATCTAAAAATGCAAAATGCATAACTAAAATTAAACATAGAAAAAAATTCTCAAACCAAGAGAATTTTTTTTTTTTTTTTGTAAACTCCCAAATGGTGGAAAGTAAATTTCACAGTGAAATGTAAACAGGACCTAATTTTATCACTGCTTATGTTTTGATGACTAACTTGAGTTTTAAAAAAATGATATTGATTTTGGTCCTATTAATTAAAATCTTATGATTATTTAGCTAAAGGATTAGCTGATATTTGTTTTTGAATTTGCATTATCTAAGAACAAATCCCACTTTAGAAAGTCTGTAGATAAGCTGAATTGTTCTTCAAAACAAGATCTCTAAAATGCTTCAATTTAGTCTAGTTAACTGTTTCAACTGATAGGGGCAGGGATAAAATTTTCTTCAAGTATAATAGAAAGGAGATGCAATTAGAAAAACTATCATTTCAATAAGCATTTATTGAGAATCTAACTTATTACTGGATTTATCCTAGGTTCTGGGAACAGCAACAAATGGGCAAAACCATGGCTTTCATGGGATTTACATTCAAGCTTATGACCTTAACTAGAGCCATTGTTAAGCTATTCAACTTCTTTTGGTAAAGATTGGCCTCCTGTTTAGTTCATTGAAATATTGATTTACTTTGAAATACTAATATGTAAAGTTTTATGTCTCGAAGTCTACTGAAAAATGAAACAGATGTTTCTTTTTAGTTTATCACCATAACTCATATGAGAAATAATTTATGAACATGCAAATTAAAATTCTTTATTTTAGTCCACATAATTATAATAGAAAAATATACCTCAAAATAAAATGTGAAACATTGGATTAAAAGATGTCACTTGCTTTCCTTTATTTCTCTTAACTTAGTGTTTTTGTAAGACAATGATCTGAGTTTAAAACAAGAAGGCAAATATAAATAAGACTACTATTCTGGTTGTAGTAAACACTACATCTAGATTTCTTCCAAATATTCATTTATATGTACCATGTATATACTTTTATTTCATTTCCCCAAAATGCAAGTTGACTACAACTCATAGTATTTCATGTCATAACACAATAATATGGCAAATGTATTCATAAATAAAAAATGAAATGAGCCTGGCATGTTGGTGCACACCTGTAATCCGAGCCACTAGGGAGGCTGAGACAGGAGAATCGTGAGTTCAAAGCCAGCCTCAGCAATGGTGAGGTGCTAAGCAACTCAGTGAGACCCTATCTCTCAATAAAATACAAAATAGGGCTGGGGCTGGGGCTCAGTGGTAAGAGCCTCTGAGTTCAATGCCCAGTAATCCCCCAAACATAATGAAATGATATCACCCACTTCAAAACAGAAGAACAAGTATTTAGGAGAAAGTGTAAATTTCTGTTGTTTTTTCAAAGAAAAGTATAATGTTAGAGAATGTCAAACATAAATAAATAGGAAGAATCCCATAAAGTAAGCAGCTTTGTGTTTCTGAGACAACAATTATTGCGCAGTTATTAGATGCGGAGCAAAGTAATAGGACTGCAGCCGAATGTAGACCTGCTGGCATGGCAATTTCTATCTTGATTTGGGGACAAAATTAATTCCTTGCCCAGTGACTTCTGTCCTTAGCAGTATCAAAGTTGCTCTCCCAAGATTTTCCAGAAGTTCATAAAGTGCTGAACCCAATAAATTCATCATAGTTTCAGTACTTTTTCTTTGAATTTTATTCCTTTGGGTTTGTAGATATTCCATTCTCTTGACTCTTTGTAATATCTCATCCTGTCTCCTTTTTCATCTGTCCTTTATCTAGCTCTGATATTTCTCTTTTTAATTGTTTCTTCTTAGTTATACATGAAAAAATCCATTTTGATAAAATTATACAAGCATGGAATATATCTTACTCTAATTAGGACCCCATTCTTGTGGGTGGGCACAATGGTGGGATTCACTTGGGTATTTTCATATGTGTGCACAGGAAAATTCTGTTAGATTTATTCTGTCTTTCCTATTCCTATTTGTCCTCTCTTTTGTTTCCCTTTGTCTAATCTACTAAACTTCTCTTCTTCCCCTCTCCTCCTTTATTGTGGTTTAACTTCCACATATCAGAGAGAAAACATTTTGACTTTTGGTTTTTTGGAATTGGCTTATTTCACTTAGCATGATAATCTCCAGATCTGTCCATGTACTGGCAAATTTTATAAAGTCATTCATCTTTATTGCTGAGTAATATCACATTGTGTATATATACCACAATTTCTTTATTTGTTCATTCGAAGGACACCTCGTTTGGTTCCTTAGCTTAGCTATTGTGAATCGTGTTGCTGGAAACATTGATGTGGCTATGTCACTGTAGTATGCTGAGTTTACATCCTTTGGGTATATACCAGGAAGTGATATAACCCAATCAAATGGTGGTTCCATTCCTAGTTTTTTGAAGAATCTCCATTCTGCTTTCCAGAGGGGTTATACCAATTTGCCGTCCCACCAACAAGGTATGTGAATTTCCTTCCCTCTCATTCTCACCAACGTTTGTTGTTATTTGTATTTTTGATAATTACCATTCTGACTGGAGTGAGATGAATCTCCATGTAGTTTTTTTTTTTTTTTGTACTAGGATTGAACTCAGGCACTCCACTACTGAGCCACATCCCCAGCCCTATTTTGTGTTTTTATTTAGAGACAGGGTCTCACTGAGTTGCTGAGTGCCTCACCATTGCTAAGGCTGGCTTTGAACTCGCAATTCTCCTGTCTCAGCCTCCCAAAGTGCTAGGATTACAGGTGTGCGCCATTGCGCCTGGTTTCAGTGTAGTTTTAATTTGCATTGCTCTAATTACTAAAGAAGTTTCTCTCTTACGTTTCAATGAAAATTGCCCAAGTTTCTGTCCTAGGACTTGCTCCTGTGTTCTCATTACTTCAACAATTCATCTGTTCTATAATGTACAATCTCTTGTACCAAGTCCTAGTATTTTCTTTGTTGCCAAAATATATTCAACATGGAAATTCCACTAGTACCTCAATGTCCATTCATGTTGAAAACGTAATTAATTATTTTAGCTATTTTGTTTCAATTCCTTTACTTATCCATCCATTAATTTCATTTTTGTTAGAAATCTTTGTTTTTTTACAGTAACTGTTCTGTCTTATCTCTTCTTATGCAATCAGTTGCCAAAGTTTTTGATTCACTCTCTGCAATACCTTTCCTTTTCCTTCCCTTTCTTTTTTACTTTTCTCATTTCTACTACTCTTGTGTAGTTTAGGATTGATGGCTCTTGGTTTTTTGTAGCAATATCCATTCTCCTTTCCCTGTTTTCAATTTCTTCTTTCTCACATTTTTTATTATCATGACAGTTATAACATTGCTTTGGCATTACACCCTTTGGGAAGTGAAAGGTTGTTTCTTAGGATATTTTAGTGGAAATAATAAATACCATTATCATCAATGGACAAACTATAATTTTTATTCTCTTGAATTTGGATAATGCTTTTATACATGAGTAGAAAAGATTAAAATTGCTGGGTGTGATGGCACATGCCTGTAATCACAATGGCTCGGGAGCCTGAGCCAGGAGGATCTAGAGTTCAAAGCCAGTCTCAGGAACTTAGCGAGGCCTTAAGCAACTCAGTGAGACCCCGTCTTTAAGTAAAATACAAAAAAGGGCTGGGGATATGGCAAGTTGGTCTTTCATAACGTCGGCCAACTGTATGAGTTTGTTAAGCTTTCCGAGAGGAAAAGAAAATCAAAAGAGAGAAACTAAACAGGAAGGAGTAACAATTCTTGAACTCAAAATTATTCACAAAGAGTTAGCAGCTTTTTCCAAGCTAATTGAAAAATTATAAAATGGATAGTCCCATCTGTAGCAGTTCCTAAAGGATACCAACTGACATATTGTAGAATTAGAGTTTTTGGTGTCGACAGAACTGACTCCAGCTTACATACATGAGAAGAAAACTATTGAAGGAATATTAGCACTCACCAACTTGACCTGGTGTTGTATTCATTTTGATGGTACTGTTTGAGTAGAATAAACACCCAGTGTTTTCTATCTTTGTTCTCTGCTCAAGATTTGGACTCCACCTGGAGGATCAATCAGATTGGCCTGGTTTAAATCATAGTTCCTAATTTATATGAGTTTCTATGAAATTACAAGGTATATTTCAAATATAGAAAGCAAAACTGACAGAAAACTATGTTGAAGGAAATTAAAATTGTATATGATCATTTTCTACATCTAACCAGGCTTTATTCAATAAGCAAAAATAGAGAAATAGCAATGTCTGGGATGAAACAAAAAAATGTATATGATAACATTCCTCCCAAATATTATCCAACCTCAAAATAAGCAAGAAAGAGAGAAATAAAGACCAGGACCAAATTGTAAGCACTTTTAAAAGTTAGAATTGCCCTTCAATGGTTAAATGTATTTCTGAAGCAGTCTAAAGATTTTTTTTCCCGAAATCAAACTATTTTTACTCAGGCATTCTTAATTTTCTGCAGTTTCATGTATTTCTTTGACATTCATTTCTTTTAAAGCCCAAGTTGAAATAATTTTTAAAGTTTAAAAAAATGAAATTAATAGAAAACTAATGTTATGTAACTGTTTTTCAGAACATGTAATTATATTTGTGCTACACAAATATCTATGTTTTTTTCAATAGCACACTTAATAAGAAGACCTAAAGGTGATAATTTCAAAGAATTGACAGGTATAAATAATGTTTTGAGTTAGCTACAATATTGTTATTGATATGAAGCTATCTTGATTTTCTATTGGTAACAAAGTGGTAGAAAATTTGAATGCTAATAATGTATGGAAAATTCTCCCCTCCAAGTTAATAGACTTCTGATCCATAGTTAAAAATTTCTAACCTAGGAATAAGAAAGCTGGTTGGCTTGAATACCACTTCTGTTCTGAGATCATATTATACTTGTAAAAGAGTCTTATGAAAGAATGATGTGCTGAATGTTGTAATATTCCATTGTTATTGTCTTGGATGGGTATATGTTGGTTTTTTTAAACTTGGTGTAGAAACTTAATACATGTGAGATAAACCTTGGCAAGTTTGGAAATTGAAAAATATACTAAGGCAGTTGAATAAAAACATGAAGAACTGACAATACACATTTTTATTATAATATAGAAGAAGGAAATATAGATTCTTAACAAGATTCTTTCAGATTTGGCTTGTTTTCCACATAAATAATGAGAAGCACAACTTTTTCCCCTCTTGTTCCTGTGTGTGAGAATTAAACACAAATAATTCCAAGGTGACACAACTTCTATACACTCCCCCAAAATCCAAGTTAAACAAAATTTAACTGCTGGTGAAAATTACATAAATCAAATCAAACTCTCACTCACTGAGTTAACTATGTCTGTTTACCTGCTTTTAATTTTGATAAATGGCTTAATGTATTTCTCATCTGTGTCTAAATTAGGTCTACTATAGGATTATCATGTAAATTAATTCATTAAACTTAACTTTAATTTGTGAAATATTTTAAAAATGTATATGCATTTTCTTGCATACTGTGGGTTATATTAATTCTCTGAATTTGATAACCACTTCATTCATTTTAACATGAAGCTTATCCAGTCCTAATAAAATGTTATTCTTTTTTAAGCCTATACACAATTGCTAAATTATATATTTCTCTTACTGTGTAATTAAAATTCATCCAGATTTTTTCTTGACTTGTATGACTTTTTCTTCTTGATGCAATTAATATTATGTCCCATGACCTTCTCTGTGCTTTCTGTTTTTCCACCCAGAACTCAGTAAAGTAGTTATTCTCTTGCTTAGTTTCCCACCCCATTGACACCTTCTTGATGCAGCACTGCCCAGAAGCTAAAGCCCCTATGTTCTCTGTTGACTCCTTGGCTTTGCAAAGGCTGGTTTTCTGTCATTATTGATTTCAAAGTTTTCTTCATTATCTCCTTTGTTTTAATGAGCTGAATCCAGAGTTGTCGTTCTTTTTAATAAATCTGATTAGCTTTCCTAAGATCACCTAAGTCCCCAGTGTAAGTTTCATTTTTGAAAACTGGAGAAGTTTCATTTTGCTCTTTCTGTCTTTCTAGGTTATCAATAGGATAAAATTAAGTTCATTTATTAAAAGATGTACTCATCCCTATCACATCATTCATTCCTTCCTACATTCATGTTTTTTTAAACTCTTGTAAGGAATGTTCTCATCCCTTATTTAATCCTATTATCATCTTTAAATTCGAATCATTTCTACATCATACAATCCTGTAGCACTAAGACACACTATATGCTAATTTGCCTTTTGCAATATATTTCTTTTTTTGGTGTTTTCTGTCATGTTTGGTCTGTTATGCCCAGACTCACGAATCCGCCAGAGACCACCAGGAGTCCGATTCCGATGCAATCACAAAAGGGTCCTTTTATTCAAGCCCGAGCAGGGTCCGCCAACCTTCACCGACACAGCGGGTTAGGAAGCGCGGCCCTGAGTCGAGGGGAGCAGGGTTTTTTATAGATCATAACTGCAAGCAGGGGAGTACATGCCTTGTCGTTACATGATTGGGTGAGGTAAAGTGCGCGCAGGGGACCAGGGGTCTTGTCATTACATGATTGGGGAAAGGTGAGTGTGGTCGGTATGAGGTCAGTTGACCTTTGGACTGATATGGGCTACAATGGGCCCAGTTGACCTTTAGGTCATGGATAGGTCTGGCTACAGTGAGCTCATTGCCTGGCCTTCTGATTAGCTGACTCAAGTTACAGAACCACTTTTTGGCGCCAGGGTAGGGGTGCCGTTGATTGTGTTGCAATCTTCCAGTAACTGGGTGGGGGATCTAGGGCTCTGGACAAAAGGCCTAGAGTCACAAAATGGCTTTAGTCTGGTCCTTTCA
>PVHX01008222.1:0-84993 GCA_004024805.1 Geosciurus inauris | reverse complement strand
AGGCAAACACTCTATCAATTGAGCTATATTCCCAGCCCCCCAGCCCTTTTTGGTGTTTTATTTAGACAGAGTCTCACTGAGTTGCTTGATGCCTCACTTTTTGCTGAGGCTGGCTTTAAACTTGAAATCCTCCTGTCTTAGCCTCCCAAGCTGCTGGGCCTTTTGGTTTTTTGAGATTGCCTTATTTCACTTAGCATAATAGCCTCCAAATCCATCCATTTATTGGCAAATGCCATAATTGTATTCTTCTTTTTGGCTGAGTAATATTCCATTGTGTATATACACCACATTTTCTTTATTCATCTGTTGAAGGGCAACTAGGTTGGTTCCATAGCTTAGCTTTTATGAATTTAGCTGCTAAAACATTGATGTAGCTGTGTCACTGTAGTATGCTGATTTAAAATCCTTTGCATATATACCAAGGAGTGGGAGAATTGGGTCAAATGGTGGTTTTATCTCACATTTTCTAAAGAATCATACTGCTTTCCAGAATGGTTGCACCAATTTGCAGTCCCACAAGCAATGTATGAATGTACCATTTTCCCCAGATCCTCATCCTCACCAACATTTATCATTATTTGTATTCTTGATGATTGCCATTCTGATAGAGTGAGATGGAATCTCAATGTAGTCTTAATTTGCATTTCTCAAATTGCTAGAGATTTTGAACAGTTTTGCATATATTTGTTGAACAATTGTATTTCTTCTTCTGTGAAGTGTCTGTTCAGTTCCTTTGCCCATTAATTGATTGGGTTATTTGTTTTTTGGCATTTTGAGTTTTTTATATATCCTGTAGGTGCCACGTATAGTTTGAGAAGCATTGGAAAAATGAATTCATCTGAAGTTGGTGAAGCAAGAAGCTGGTTTGTTTAAGCATATCTTACTAACACTCTTTATCTAGGAGCTTTTAGTAAATGCATGGACCTTGTTGATTTTTTTCATGAAACATGTAGGGTACTTGAACTTTTCTGTTCTTTTTAAAGAATGGCAGCTTATTTTTTTTCCATGTTATTTCTGCACCTACTTTTAAAGTCAAAATCTATTTGATTCCCATAGTTGGCTCTTCCAAATGCCAGACTTCTGTGTGATCACTTTTGGTTTTCAAAACTCATCATTTTGGAGACAAAATTCTGCTTAATTTCAGGATGATTATTCTCAAATGCAGTTTCCATTTTTTTTCTAGCCTTGAGCTTACAATCATATCAATTCTGATTGAAATGTTCATCTTTAATAGGCTGCTAATTATAAATATGTTTCCTTTTTAAATGGATTATTTTAAAAATGAGAACCATATGATAAAGTTGATCAAAAGAGACAGCTCCTTGGTATATACTGAATAGAAGACTATTTTCTGATTCTGGATTTATGAAAGGTATAAGTAGTTAACAAGATAATTTGGATTTTTAAGTGGTTGATACCAAACTTAGTCATTTGGGGACTTGAGGCTGTCAGTTTCCTAGGGCTACTGTAACAAAACACCATAAGCTGGGTGGCTTAAAATTGAGAATTTATTCTCTCATAGTTTTGGAGGCCACGAGTTCATGATGAAGGTTCTGTGCTGGGAGAGGATCCTCCCTTGCCTCTTTTTCAGCTTCTGGTTGCTCCAGACTCTGCTTGGCTTCAACTACATAGCTTTAGTCTCTGCCTTAGTTTTAACAGGCATTTTCCTTTTCTCTGTGTCTTCTTTTCTGACTCATAAGGACACTTGCCACTGAACTTTACCCCCCACCACACACACACAGGTTATGGTGAATGATCCTCTCATCCTGAGATCCTTAACTTAATCACATCTACAAACACCCTTTTCCAAAAAAAAAAAAAAGGCCCACGTTCAGTTTCAGAGGGTTAAGACTGAGGTATATTCTTCTGGGGGTCATTGGCCAACCCTCAGCAGGTGGGAACATACATTTTATTATTACTGAGTATCTCTTGAGTGTTATCTGGAATTTGCTGGAGGGATGTAGGTCAAGGGATGAGTGCCAGCACAGGTTGAACTGTTTTGGGGCTATGTTCAGGCCCAGCGTTTTCCTAGCTCTGCAACCTGGAGAATGTTGTTTTAACTTCTCCACATTATCAGTTTCATCATCTGCAAAATGATGTCATGGTGAGAAGATGTAATATGCTTAAAAATTCTGGACAGTGCCCGGCATCCCAGCGACTCAGCAGGCTGAGGCAGGAGGATTGCAATTGCAAAGCCAGCCTTAACAATTTAACAAGGCCCTAAGCAGCTTAGCGAGATCCTGTCGCAAAATAAAAAAATGAAAAAGGACTGGGGATGTGGCTCAGTGGTTAAGAGGCCCCTGGGTTCAATCCTGGTTAAAAAAAAAAAAAAAATTCTGGACAGTGTTGATACATCAGGAGTGATCATCATCACAATGTTCTATTGGAAGGTTCACATTCTTACCATTTCTTTTTCTGGGGGAGGGGATTACTGGGGATTGAACTCAGGGGCACTCGACCACTGAGCCACATCCCTGGCCCTATTTTTTTGTATTTTGTTTAGAGACAGGGTCTCACTGAGTTGCTTAGCACCTCGCTGTTGCTGAGGCTGGCTTTGAACTTGCGATTCTCCTGTCTCAGCCTCCCTAAGTGCTGGGATTATAGGCATGCGCCACTGCGTCTAGCTCATTCTTACCATTTCTGAAATCATGGTTCCTTTTGAAATCATAGTTTCTTGACTGTCAGTTCTCAGTACTTTGCTTGCCTTAGTAAAAATTTTCAGGGCACCACTAGGGCAAAAGAAATATTCAGCGGTCCTGTTTAGTTATTAGGGAGACCCCTATCACTAAAGAAACATGTATGTCCTATCAGCTTAGTAGCACTTTGAAAAATATATTATTTTCTTCTTATATAAGTCCAGTTGCTTATTTAGGGGAAAGATGTACGTGCTGAGCACTGCTAAACTTCTCAAATCTGGGAATTAGGTGGACCATCACCATCCTTATTCCTGTCCCACACTGATATTCGTACAATACAGATTTTTATCATAGGAGACACCAAAAAGCCAGCTTCACAAAGATGTCATCAAAAGGAATGTAGCATGACCTATGTGGAACTGATTGTTCCCACAATGTCAAACAGAGGTTAAGTATCATTTTCTAATTTGGTTGTACTAAATTTACCTCCTAATCAGCAGTTGAGAGGCCTAACTTCCTTTTCTTTAAGGCAATTTCCTGGTCCTCATTGAACTACATATTTGATATATTTTATTCTAAACCTGTTGCTCTTTCTAAATTTCCAACCCTAGTTATTTTCATGTTTGAAAATGTTATTCTGTATTTCCTTTATTAGTTGTCTAGTAAATGCTTATTGATGAACACCTTGTGAAAAAACCTCATGTTTCATCCAGCCTGACACAGAACTAAAGCATTCAGAAAACACAAAGCTTGCTATATATACATACATACATACATACATATATATATATATATATATATGTATATATATGATGTGGTTAACCAGATAGAACTTGTTTATGAAACAAGTTCAGATCTTGCTTCTTTTGCAGAGGCTAGAGATAAGGATGATGAGTTTCTTAAAAAACATTAGGTCATCTTGAGTTTGTCTTTTCTTGAACAATATTACTTACTATATAAGATGAGTAGATTGGATTATGGATTCCATGTGCCGATGGAGTCTGAGTAATACGGATTCATTCATAACATTCTTATTCATTCTTCTAGTTCTCTTACTACTCTTGAATTCTTTCATCCACTCAAAAGATATCTCCTGAACACTCCAGTATTTGCTCACTGTGGGTGTATACCTACTAAGCATAGTGCACATATGGTGATAAGAAAGATGGACCTTATGTACTTACAGTACACATAGTAAGTCATCAGCACATTACAGAATCAATGTCAGTACTTCTAAATTTACGTTTTATACATCAGAAGTTCTATTGCTAGGAACACATACGGAAATTGAAATCAATAGATTGTGAATTTCTTATTTTATACTTTGGCTCGAGCAAGGGTGTGAGATTTCTCTATGACAGGAGTCAGTTATTCTTCTGTTGACATTTGTTGCATTGTTCATGCCTAGAAACCTACTCTTAACTCTTCAGTTGTTAGGTTGCTCATGTGTTGAAGGGTCTGTCCTCAACCCATTAAAAAATATGTATGGTCCTCAGGGGCATTTAGTGCTTGAAACGTGTTTAAAACCCTCAAGGATTAGTAAGTAATTAGCCTTCATGCCTAATGTGTAAACAGCAGAGGGATCTTTGATTTTGGCTCAATCAATGTAATTTTAATGTTAACAGCTCTGAGATCAGCAGCCAGCAGTTAAATAAACTTTGACACTGAGAGCAGACCTGTCAACAAAAGCATTATCCAATTTACTATTGATTGATCAACCAACTGATTTACTTTGGTTTAGACATTTGCAAAACAGTTATTTCACATGTGTAATATGCACATAGGCAATGCTTCTTATTTGAAAAAATAACAAAAACAAAAATAAGAAAAGTTTTGGATCATTATAGAATGAGCACTCCTGACTTACTTTGTAGGACCAAACTTCTAGTTATCAGATCTGGATCCCTTCTGGTATCAAAGGTTCACTAGGAGTCTCTCTCTCCTGGATTTCAGGTCTAGGAGATATTTCACTTCCTCCTTTCATTTTAATGTAAACCCCTAGTCTTCAGGTTTCCCTTCAGTTATATTCTTCCTTTCCTTCCCTCCCTTCCAATTTTTTTTGTACTGGGGATTGAACCTAGTGCTGCCACACGTACTAGGCAAGCACTCTACCATTGAGCTACATCCTTGGCTCATATTCTTTCTTTTCTTCAAAAAAATCATTCCATATTCCATGATTTACATTTATAAATTGATTTATTTCCACAATAAAAAGAGATTTAAAAATGCTCTTGTTTGTAAAATGTGAGCCAATGACTACTTCAACGGCTATTCAGGAAGCAAAGGGCAGTCAGAACCTTTATAGAACTGGAAGGCTAGTTAGTGTAGGCTCATGTAAAGGGGGCGGGATCCTACTTATAAAGATTTTCTCTATAATATGGTTTTAAAACAAAACAAGTTTCATTTTATAAGGGAAAAGGCCTGTGATTTGTATTGCTATATAAGCATTATTTATCAGTTTATCTGCTTGCTGGAGCCTTGAATTCCAGTTCTGGCAGTAGTGAGTTAAAACATTTCTACAATATTTACTATGCATTCAGCTTTCAGAATGACAGTACTGTGACATTCCAAATTTATTAAGATTCATTAATTCAGATGGACTTTGGGGACTGTAAAAGAACACTGATCTTTCATTAGTAAATATATTTTATTATTTAACTAGTACTAATTTTTAGTATCAGATATTATGAGACAATGACCTTATGTTTGCAAATTTGACAATACAGGGACACTTCTTAATTAACTGCTAACTAGTTGATAAAACTAGTTGAACTGATGCGTTTAGTTGATAAAACTTAGCTAGAGTGAGGAATCATTTTTTTAAAAAAATCTCAGTTATCTTAATTGAAATCACCTTTTTGATGTAGAGCCAAGGACTCTTTGCATGACGATTTTGCATAGTTTTCCTTGAATAAATCAGACCTACTATGTATCATCTGTGATTTCTACTTTCAGTTTTTGTAAACAGCAGTGGAAATGAATTAATTATTGAAGCTACATTTTAGGAACATGGGAGATGAGAATGTCTTTCTGTGAATTTTTGACTATTTGAAATTTCCCATGTTAAAAATCTTTTTAAAATAAAAATATAAAGCAAGAAAATGATCTAAGGAGAAATGGAGGTACAGAATCATTCTTGAGATTTATGCTTTTTTTTTTTTTTTTAATCTACCCAGAGGATGTCTCCCCAGAACATGGTGCTAAGTGTTACAGATTCTAGATTGTTTAAAAATCAGTCTCTGCTGATGTGGTGGCACCTGTAATCCCAGCAGCTCAGGAGGCTGAGGCAGGAGGATCTTGAATTTAAAACCAGCCTCAGCAAAAAGCAAGGCACTAAATAATTCAATGAGACCCTGTCTCTAAATAAAATAGAAAATAGGGCTGGGGATGTGGCTCAGTGATCAAGCGCTCCTGAGTTCAATCCCCAGGACTGTCGCCCTCCCAATTAGTCCCACCCTTGAGAAGCTCATAGGCTGGAATTACAGAAGATAGACATGTAAATCTAAAAACGTACGTTACAGTTTCATAAAGGCTCTTACTGAGTATATATAGAAAGTATATAAATCTTCTAGGAAGCTGTGGAATGCTTCACAGAATTGTTGGCAATGCCAAGTCAGGGTAGAATTGTCATTATACTTCAGTTCATCCTTATTGCTGAATTTCTTGGCCAGATTGTGTGGAATGAAGACAGGTTGTGCTACCCTCCCCTGTTCTGGAAAACAGGCGTTTCTTTGCATACCACTGCTTAACTGGAATAGTTCACATGTAACTGATATTTGAGTTCTCCAAACTCTTGTGAATAACATTCAAACACTATGGTAAGAATATATCACCACTCATCATGTATATATTGAGCATGCATTTAAAATATATAGGTGAAAAAGTCCTTTAGGTATAAATTCTCTATTTGCACTTGAGAAGCTTAAGATGACAACTAGTAAAGAGTATTTGCAAGGATATATTTATTCAGCAAATTATGGAACTTTCCTATTATAAGTCCATCTTTTATTCATTCAACAAATATTTATCTAATATCTACCATGTCCAGGCCTTATACTTGATTCCACATCAACAAAGACACAGTTACAGAATGGTATACAATATAATGTCATTTATTTAGGTCTTTTATTATGCACCTAAAAATACCAAATATTGTTTGTGCATACATTTACATATATAAAAAAGTGTTAAGCATACTGGAAGGACTGATACCCGGTTCATAAAAGAGATTGGCTCAATATCGAGACTGTGACTGGAGATTATTACCTTTACTTGAAAGGTTTCATTTCCTTCTATAGAAAAAATTGTAACAAAATTCCAACAATTTCTCTGGGGTAGGTCTAGGCAAGTGTTTGGTTGTATACATCTCTAAATGCTTTGTATCTAAAACTTTTCTCTAAAAAGGGAAAACATGGGAGAATCCTAGCCATAGAATTTGGGTGATGGAGGCAGAGGAGACACGGACAGATGTCATTTAGCATAAGGTCATGCCGAGCAGAGAGATGTGCTAAGTGTACCCATTTGTTGGTGAGAAAGAAAAAGCAAAGTGACTTATCGATTACTCATTGATTAACATTGCTTTATTTCACTGACTTTTAACAAAAAGTAATTTTGTCCTTTAGATTTTATAGATCATTTCCAGGTTGCATCTGTAGTTGGAGTAAAAGTGAATTGTGCTGAGGTTGGTTTTGCTGGTACTAGTTGCTATGACTGTCTGGGGGTTGCATTTGCAAATGCAACTCACAGCATTTCTGCAGAGAAAAAGTTTTGTGAAAACAAAGAAGGTTCCTTTTTCTGGGGGGATTACAAATGTTGCAAAGGGTTGAGAAAATCCATTTAACATGGTATAGCAAAGTTGTTTTACATCCCTGAAATCAAAGCACACCATTTTAGTGAAGACTAAAGGACACTTGTAATTTAGGTTTCTGACTAAGACTTTTGGAAATGTCACTTGTCCTCATTCAGTGTACTCTTTTATCTTCAGTTTGTTTTGCTAGGATGCATCATTTCCTCTCCTTGCTAAGAACTGTAGTCATCTTATCCTCCTTTAGAACAGATTTCTTTAAGCTCTTTAAAAAACTTCAGTCACGAAATGCTTAATGTTCTAAATCTGAATAAAACCATTTTGAATGTAGCTGCATAGCTCCCTTAGGACTACAGTTTTTTTTAAATGGAACCATTTAAAATATTTTCTATATAAATGGGCGCTCCTGGTAAATGGTTTTGGAAAGAATGCAGTACTATTTTCTAGGTATAACCAGTCTTGTTCAAAAACAAGTAAATACAATATATTGGCAAGATTCAAGGCAGTCAACACTTTCTGATTGTTTTGGATTACCTCTCAGGGTTTAATAAAAATAGCAGTGTTGCACAGTGGTTAAAATTCTGGGCTTTCCAATTAGACTTACTTGATGTCAGGCTCTGAATCCAGCATTTATTTGATTATGTGACCACAAGCAAATCACACACCTTTCCTTAGCCTCAGTTTCCTTATTTGTAAATGGTTGTCATAATAATAACTGCTTCGGAGATGATTGTGGTGAAGATTATATATGTGAAAAGTGCCAAACACATCACAATCATTTAATAATAAGTAATACTTAATTATTGGCCACCGCACTTACTGTTGATTGTGTTGTTTGGGAGCAGGCCAATCTTTTGCTTCATATAATACTCACCCTAAAATATACGCCCCCCCTTTTTTTTGGCTCATTGATTATATACAGAACTCTACTAGCTGTCTTCATTATTAGATTGCTTTGTGCTTCTATTTTCCTATCAGTAAAAGGCAAATAATAATAGTACTACCTGAATGAGTTATTAGAAGATTAAATCAAATAATAGTTGTTGTGTTGTATTGTTCAGTACTTAATAAATGTTTTGCTCTGTTTCTTTTCTTCTCTCTCTCTCTTTTATCATCATCATCATCATCATCATCATCATTATTTATTTATTTTTTTGATTTTGCTTGGTTTTCATTCCTTGGAATGCTTTCCCCATTAAGCCTTTCTGAGGAATCCTTTGTTGTCACCTTCTCTGTTTTGGGGATTATCACAAGCAGAGTATGATGTTCCCCATTCTGTGTCTCAACACAAATTTGCACATATTAGAATTATTTCAGTTGGCCTGTGGCATTGTAATGGATTGGCTCTGGACTCTATGTGGTTACAACAAAGTTCCATTATAACAAATTCACATTCAAGAGTCAGTAGAGAATGTGTGCAAGCATACAGAGCTTGATGATTCCTTTCAAAAGGGAGAAGCCGATAGCCTATTTTGAGATTGCACATTTATTATTTGTCCTTAAACTGATAGATGGCTTTTCAAAATTGGTAGGTGGAGTGTTTTCCAGTTTAGTTTTATGTTACTGTTAGTCAGTTCAACACAGTTTGGGGAATGATCCCTAGGCAGGGATTCAGGTACTGTTAAGGCTGTTGGTTTAGTGACTGTATAGCCCCTGGACAAGCTGTTACTTTATTAATGTTTTATTCTTAAAACTAAAACAAGAGAGTTAGCTTACTGGGCTGTGGCTGTGATTAAATGAAAAAACATGTAACGCTCTGTCCCTACTACTCAGGAATGATCCTGGAAGAGTCAATGCTCACAGTGATTTAACTTCATTTAATTTTATTTAATCCAGCTTTTCTCAAAGTAATTTGATCATGGACTGTTTTTTTTTTAACGCAAGAGGCCCCAGTATCAAATTCAGAAGGACACCATCGACAGGTTTTTCAAGATTGTGAAGATAGAGAAACTTTTACTTTGCTTCTCTTATTTTATAGCTTTTAAAAATTTCCTTTTGGTGTATCCCATTATTTTGGTAATTTTAAAAGCTTTCAAAATTTTTCAGTGAAAATACGATTTAATAGCAACCTCCTTTAACTAAATTACTTTGATGAAAAAGGACCTAATCCATAATGATGAAATCTGTACATACTTTTAAGAATGATCATAGTTGATTTCAAATAATTCAGAACCAAGAATTTAAAAGCTTCAGTGAAAGATATTCACAACAAAAGTAGCATCAATAATAGACTGTGTACTTTTATTTAGAAGGATGTTGAGAATTTTGGGTAATTGATAAAATGGAGTGTGTTCTGGTTTGAAAGTATATGTAACAATTTCATAAGGACCTCTGGTGGAACAACTTTTTTAAAAAAATGTAGCCTGTGGGTTGGGCAACAGTTGTCCTGTTTGGAAATGTGCATGGCAGATTATTTTACATTCACTTGATTCTCTTGCTTTTGGAGAAGACTCATAAATGCATTCTTTCTGTACTGAAGTTTTCTGAGAAACAGAGTCTGGAAGCCCAGTGTTGTTTATGATAGAAACCCAAACTGCTTTAATGTGTGAAAACTCAAAAGAGCTCTAGGAAAGCATTGGATGGCAAAAACATTCGCTCACCTACTTTTAAGAAATTGGATAAGAGACCGTCTTCCTCTGAATCACAAATGGGAATATCTGTGGAGAGGCAGCCGTTGCAAGTCCCCTTCCCCCATTTGCTCAGCTTCCCTCTCCTCACCCCAAATCCTGGCTTCCCACCCTGTGGGAAGAGTGAGTTTCTTCAGTGCCTCCAGGTGACCCTACTCCTCCCCTGAGTGAAGTTTTTCAACTATTTGCCTTTGACCTTCTTAGCATGGGTTGCCTTTTAGCATGGGTTGGAGGAGCTATATCCTGTAACCCCAGCTAACATCACTGTCTCTCGTTCCCTCCTACTGGATTCTGTCCCTGCAGGACTCTGAGCTCCTGACTCCCTCCTGGGCTTCTTTAAGCCTGCCCTCCTGGGACACTGAGGCGTGCTCATTTCTTGTCTGAAGTCTTCAGCATCCTGTAAACTCCCGAGGGGAGCTGGGCTCAGGTACTGTTGTGACCCCACCATGCCATCCCAGCTCCATGCCATCCCAGCTCCCTCTACTTGTGCCTCTGCCCTTGTTAAGGGCTTCCAGTGACTTGCTTCAACACGACCCTCCTCTCCTCCCTGCTCCCACAAATCGGCAGGCGCTCTAGCCACACTGGCCTCCCTACTGTCCCAGTGTCCTGCCCAGGTCACTGTCTTCTGAGAGAGTTTTTAGTTCCAGTCTTTTTGTTGCCTTTGTATTTGAGTCTGTCTCTCACCCCTCCCCTCCAAACTGTAGGTCCATGAAAGCAGGTACCATTCCAGCTTTGCTCACCTGAGGATGTCCTCAGATAACCCTCAACACCTAGACTGTGGCCAGGGCTACAGTAAGTACAGCAAACCACAAAACCAAACTAATAGGATTGTAACAGCTCTTTCTTGAACTTAAAAATAAAGAAAAATAAAAATTACTCGAGTGTGTTTGTTACAGTGGAAACTTCTAGCAGCTTAGGATAGCACAGAAGCAAGTCCTAAGCCTAGTACTGTGAGCAGTGATTCTCCCGAAGGAGTGTAATGTGTAGTGTTTTCCAGACTGATTTCACTAAAATTTCACTGAAATTGAATTTCAGTGTCTAAAGAATTCATATTGTAGTTGATTGAAATTTGCCTAAGTATTTGCTTAATCATTTGATTCCCGGGTTTTTGTGACTTGAGCTCATTTCTAATACCTCCTTCTCTCCTTCCACCTTATGTTTCTTTCTCTTCCTTCTGTTCTTGATTTTAGGTCTGGTTGGTGGTTATAAACACTGCTTCCCTCCAACTCTGATACTGATAACTTCAATTTCTCCATGAGAACATTCAAAACAATGACAAAACCATAACCCCACTACCTTGTAGAACTTGAATTTGCAGATATCTCTTATTATTTTTCTTCATGATCTCTAAGTATTAGGATAAATTAGGGGCAAGGAGAAGCCCCAAGATCATCACTGAGGATCATTTAAGTACCAGGGACAGTACTTTACATGTTCTCTTAAACCCAATAAGTGAGGTCTCATTATTTCAGTTTTAAGAATGAATTATTAATGCTGGGTGCAGTAATGCACATCTGTAATCCCAGGGGAGGCTGAGGCAGGAAGATCGCAAGTTCAAAGCCAGCCTCAGCAATTTAGTGAGGCCCTAAGCAACTTAGCAAGACCTTGTCTCAAAATAGAAAAGAGCTGGGGATATGACTCAATGGTTAAGCACCCCTGGTTTCAGTTCCTGATACCAAGAAAAAAAAAAGAAGAAAGAAGAAGGCGTTAATAAGTTAATTACTTGTCCATAGGCTATAGTCACTAAACCAGCCTCCTTAACAACACCTGGATCCCTGCCTAGTGATCATTCCACAAACTCTGTTGAACTAACATAAATGAAATTAAATTGGAAAGCACTCCACCTGCCAATTTTGAAGAGCCATGTATCAGTTTAAGCACAAACAATAAACGTGCAATGTCAAAATAGACCATCTATTGGCTTCATATTTTTGAAAGGAAATATTAGGATCCACATACCTGTCAACCATCTTCTATTTACATTTTTGTTTTAGAACAAATGCGTTTTTATTAGCATCCCTCTATTTACTTGAGTGTGTTTGGTACAGTGGAACCTTCTAGCAGCTTAGGATAGTACAGAATCAAGTCCTAAGCCTAGTACTGTGAAGGGTGATTCTCCCAAAGGGGTGTAATGTATAGTGTTTTCCAGACTGATTTCACTAAGAAAAAGAATTTGAAGAAATATTTTCTGGGACTAGTATTTTCTGGGGTTTACCTTGGAATTGTTAATCTTCACATGGAGTTGGTAGTGAGAGGAAATGAATAGGGTCCTGGGAACATGTTTCCTGGCCCCATATGCTGTTACTCTTAGGGCTCTGTATTGTAATGGCATACTTATTGCCACCTTCCCCCACCCTCGCTAGTTGGCAATAAGTAGGCAATTCCTTCCTCCCTCTAGCTTTAAACTTACTTCTTGCAACACCAGAGTTGTAAAAGAAATAAAATGAACACCAGTGAACTTATCACATAGATTTATTAATTAATATTTTGCCACATTTTTTGGTGTTATCTGTTTTATCTATGTTTATCTAATGACAATCTTCTTTCTCATTCGATAGTAGTTGTAAACATCATGACACTTCACTACTAAATGTTTCAGGGGTATATTTCCCAAGTATAAGAATATTTTCTTACATAGTGAAACTAGGATTACCAGATTCAGAAAGCAAACATGGATATACTATTATCAATGTATAATATGTGTAAAATATATATTAAGTGGACAGTTCATATTCAAATATTTCCTGTTATCTCAGTAACATTCTGTTTATTCCATTCTTATTTTTTCATCCCAAACTCTAAGAATCACATGTTGAATATCCAGTTTCTTTTTATGTTGAATGATTTATTAGTCCCTTTGTCTTTTATGACATTGACCTTTTTGAACATTACATGCTAGCTGTCTTCCACAGTATTGCTATTCTTCAGTTTGAAATTGGTTATTTTTCGATGATTAGATTTAGATTAAGCATTTTTTTTTGGTAAGAATATACTACATAGATTGTGTTGTGTGTTTTCAGTGTGTAGCATGGTGGCTCTTTGTTTCATTGGTGACAGCTAAGTTTGATCGCTTGATTATGATACTGTTGGCCTGGCTACTCCATGGTCTTTTTCCTTTTGTAATTAAAAAGTAATCTAAGGAAGGGAGGTTAATCATTCTCCCAACAACGTTTTACCTTACGTTTTTATCAGACATCAATAATTCTTGCTTGAATCACTTATTACAATGGTGGTTATAACAGTGTGGTGTCTGTTCTAAGAAGTACTGTTTTTGTCTGCACACCCTGTAACTATTCATTTTGATATCAGGATGGGCATATAGATTCTTTTTATTTCATTGGTTTTGGTCTTTTGCAGACATTTTATGCTCAACTTGTTCCTGATTTGATAGTAGAAACCCTTTCAATCTGGTCCCTATGTCTTGTGAGGTGCCCTCCCTCAGATTTTGAATCTTTTCTTGCTTTCTGACACCAAAAAAAAAAAAAAAAAAAAAGGCCAAAAAACCAAAAGTCCTAGGCTCACTTATGCTTTTTCTACCTTGGACCTATCTGTGAGGATCAGTTATTTCTCTAAAGAACCCTGGTTTCTTTTAGTGGAGAATATGCTGTATTTATTCATTGCTACTGGAGTGGCATTGCTTCTAGAATTTTTTTGTGGACAAAGCTAGATACACACACACACACACACACACACACACACACACAATGTATCCCAGAATATGCATTTCAATCTGGAGTCCATAGTGATATCACGGGGTTCTTTTTCTTCCTCAAACCTGCCCCTGTATTTCCTTCTCCCACAAGATATTTACTAACTTTCTCAGTCTCAACCATACACACAAAATTATTTCCGAATTACTACACCCACACCCCCATTGGTGGTTGGCGTTTCCTCCTGTGTGTATATTTAAACTTCCTTCACTCTCAATTCAGCTACCTCTCATCCATCTGCTTTTCCAGCTTCCAAAATTATTTGATGATTTCATCTGCTTCCATCTTCCCTCTCATTTTCTTCTCCTTTTTTTTTTTTTATCCCTCTCACTGTCATTTTAGTGAGATTGGGAGGTACCATTTGCACTCTGCCCCGTCTAACTGAGAGCCCATCCTGGATGTCCCATCTGTCAGTTCCTGGAGGAGACAGGGTTTACCTTTGATATCCAAGATAGTGCCGCCAATCATCTCTGCCTCACTTTTCCAGGCCTGCATTCCAGGCCTCCTGTGTCCTTCATGGAGCCCCAACGGTGTCCTTGAAGTTTCTGCTTCCAACCATCTCCATGGGTGGGACTTCTTTTCAGTGGTATTTGGCAAGAGACCTGAAAATTCAGGGATGTAGGCAGTGCTGGAGCAAATATGGCCAGCTTGTCTGATTATGTATTTTTTTTGTGCGTGAGGACTAAATGCTACAAATCAGGCAGCTCTGGATTATTTTACACTGCAAAAAATTCATAGACCAACATGGGAGGAAACAGACCAAGCCACGTCTCTCAAGCTGTTTTCAATATCTCAGTTTTCTCATTTAATTGACATTAGTGGAGACATTTTCCATTAGCTGTAATACCGGAACCTTCCAATTTTGGTATTTGTTATTTCCAATTATTTATAATGAACATAATTTCAAACTGTAATTTTCTTTCTACTCTATTAAATATGGTAAGGGACAATCTGAACTACCAAAGAATTTTGTACTGTAGAATTCTAAGGATGCTTTTGGTACCAACTCCAGGGACGAAGTCACCAAGGGCAGAGGGAGAATTTCAAAAAACTGGTTTATGTGAGGCAGCCATCACCTCTGAAACAGTGTGGGAGATTTAATTTATTTCTCTGTGCTTTGATAAACAAAAGCTGTCATTTTCTTTCCATGGATTTTCAACTACAAGGCTGCTGTTTCTGTCCTTCCTCAGCCGTGGTACATTTTTCGTGGTCAAATTTAAAACATACGGCAGGTTCATGGTCATGTTTTTGGCTAGGAACCTCTTTAAGCACTTGCCATATTGGCAGTTCTTGCAGGATCTTCTGTCTGCTTTATTTATTTATTTACTCTGCTTGCATTGTGGAATTATGGGTAAAGCTACTTTCAATCAGAATCATGTTAAATAAGAATATATAAAAGAACGCTTCGACCAAGAATAATGCGAATATTGCTATATAAATAATCTATGCTGAATTGGCTTATAGATTTCAAAACAGGAAGAACATCTTTAGCGATGTTCATGGTTTGGTTTTGCCTTGCTGCAGATTAGGTTTAGCGACAAATCCATCTGGGCTACAGCTACATGCAGTCTCTCTATTGATTGGTTATATTGGGACTTCATGGGAGTGTCCTTCAGATAGCTTTTCCCAGCATTTTTTAAAGCTCCATTGAAAAAAAAGAGAGCGAGAGAGAGAAAAGAAAAGAGAAAAAGGACCCTGCATTGTTTCAATTTGCGTCCAACATGCAAAACATAGTTCTAAATTTTTAATTAGCTAAGTGAGTGGTGAAAAGGAAAAGTAATATAACAAGCCTCGGTGAGCAGCTGGGATGTGTTGCCATGACGACAAGTTCAGCAGGCTGCCAGCGAGCATGTCAATGGGTAATATTGGGAGAGGGCTTTGAAACAGTGCCTGCTAGCCACAATGTGATTGGTCACGCCTCTGTTGTCTTTGTGTGAACCGGTGGATGCTGGGTAAGACCTAGAGTGAATGCTCAGCTTGTCTCAAGGCTGCAATGAGGTAATGCTTCTGAATCTTTGGGGATTATGAGCTCCTGCCTCCAAAAGACTGCAGTCTAGAATGTTTTCATTCCTATTCACGTTAATTACTGACTATGACATGTTAGGAAGTTTTACAGCTGCCTTTATTTGTTCTTTTACATGTGCATGTGTATATTATAGATAACACGTGTGTACGTGTCATATAGGATCTCAAGCGTATTTTCAAAAAAAAGAGAACCCTCCATATGAGTCATTCTGCATAGAGTCAACATTTCATTTGATTTCTGGCATCAGTGACAATATCTCTTGGTGGATAAATGATATATTAAAGTGCATTTATGTTGGGTAAGCAAACTTGTTCGTTTCTAGAGAATATTTTGGCATTGATTACTTTTTAAAGTCTTTTATATGATTAGTGTTTATAGTAGGCATAAAGGGGGTTGTAAAGAGGGTCAGATTTGCTTGGTCAGTAAGTTTAGCTCATTTTTGATTCCTTGAAATTGGCCAGTTTATATCCTAATATTGATCTTACAGAGTATTTTATCAGTTGAGCTTACTGTCTGACTGCTTCAAAATTGTCTGCTGAATAATGCTTTGACAGTTTAAGCTTGAAGCTGTAAAAGGAAGCTGTATTTACAGATGCAAAGATCTAGAAATGTTGATGGGTGGTTTGTGAAACAGATACATCAAGGTGCTGATGTGACAGAGACACATGAGCCAAACCCCCAAGTCCTAACCCTGGCTCTCCGTGACACAGTGACTTGGATTCTCTCCAGCATTTTTCGGGTGGTTAGAGTGTTTTATCACATTCATAAATAGTAACCTAGTGCCCTGGAAAGGTTAGGGCAGCATCTCTAACGGCGGTGTGTGTAGCTAGGGGCTAAGGCTGAAATGGACGATCTGGTGCATCATGTCAGAAATGGAAAGCATATGAGCTAGTTTTTGGGCTGAGCCTGTCGAGCTGTCATATTGCCACCCTGTTGTATTTACCTCGCAAACAGTTCATAAAAATTTATAAGGCTTTAAATGTATAAACAAAGAATAAAAACACCTCGAATGACAAGAAATGGCTTCTGCTGCTGCTGCTGCTGCTGCTGCTGCTGCTGCTCAGTGCAGCAAACTCTGCCAGCTCCCTTGCTTTACTGGAGGTCAGGCCACGGGCATGGCATTGAAACTGGTTGATTATCCAGCCGAGACCATCACCATTCAGGAAATTCAAGGCCACGTAGCTGGGACTTGCTGTGCACCGCACTTTCTTTATTCTTTTCAAGAATGTAAAGCCTGGTTTATTTTTACTTGTCCATATAGTGTCTGTTTGTATGTCTTTGTAAAGAAGACTTTGTACTTACCAAACATAAGTACATATGATGGTGCATCTAGTTTATAAGTAATTGATTCAAAATACTTTGGCAAGTGTGATGTTGGGTTATGACGTTCACCAACATGTTGATTCTCTCCTGTGACACAGATGCCACAGCCCAACAGCCTGTACTTAGGCTCTTGAAGTAGGCCAGAGTCCTTTGTCTAAAACAAAGCAGGATGTAGTGACCTCAGGAAGAAAAACCCACCTGTTGATAAAACAGGCACTTCTTCTTGTAAACAGTTTAGTGTTCTGTTACTTTTGTCTGGGGAGAGGTTTTCGTGGTTTCAAATCTCAATCATGCTGTGCTAATTTAAGCAATTTTTAGGTTCATTAATGATTCAGAGTTGACACAAGAGCGGATCCTATGCATCCGGTCACGCAGGCAAGGATTTGTTGCTTTGCAGGCTGTCCAGGCCCCCTACTTGACAAGTCATGTATTTATTTGTCTTCATATGAAGGTATTTTTGTTTTGGGTCCTCTGTGCTGACTTGTCCTCCTTAGTCGAGTAGCAAAATTCTAATCGTTTACACGATATAGTATGTGTCAGTGGATCAGACCTCATAGGTCAGAGTCTTCATTGTTAAGTCCTTTTGGAGCACTTAACATACGCAAAATTAACATGTTAAAGATTCAGTTAAATGGAAGAAGGTAAAGAAACGTTCTGTGTCCTATACTGCATTGCAAAAGCTTTTAGTATTTCAAAAGCAGTCTTAACGAGGAGCAATGGCAAGTCCCAACTAGTGCAAGTCGTTATGTCCTGTGACAGGTTCCATAGTGAATGGCTTGCCATTGATGCGAAGCCTGATGCCTTGAGATTAATGGCAGATGTAGTGTTGTAGTGTTTCTCTTTCATCACTAATATTATCCAATGAAGCCAGTAGCTTAGCAAAGGGCTTTGCTCAGAAGTAATGTGTGATCGATTATACTGATGCTCTGTAAAGTTTCCAAAAACATGACCCTTCGGGAAGTCCAAGCGGGAGGGGGGAGTGTGTGTAGATAATTTAAGGGGCTTAAGAAATTAAAAAATATTTTTGCTTTAAAAAAAGTCACCCTTTGCAAACAGATCTCAAGCCTCCCATGTTTATGGAAGGAAATGTGTTTGTGGGAAAAGCAAAACTTTAAAGGAAGGGGAATAAAAGTAGAGAATCTGAAAGGTAAATATCAAGAGTATTAAGACTTTGAAATCAGACAAAAATCTTAATGCTTCCACACTCCTTCAGTGTAACTTTTGGTCACTTGTTCTCTTTGAATTGATACTTTTCTCAGGCACACACAAAAACAGGTGCTTCCCAGGTGTGAATGAACCACAGGGGGAAAAAACTGATGTAGGCACTTGGACCTTTACTGTTGAAGAAGTTCCTTTGGGTGGGAGCATGAGGAGTGGAGAGTATTTGTTTACCCCCAATAAGAAGAACATGATTTTTTTTTTCAGCAAACTTTATTATGACATCAGAAAGTGGCATTTGTAAATTACTTAACTTCATTCATAAATTGCCTAGAATAACTTAGTGACACTAATCCTTCTAAGAAACTCAGTGCTAAATGTTGATTTTGTCCATGCTAAAATGTTACATTATTTTTAAAACTAAAAACAAAACCTTACAGTGTTTGAATTCAGAATCCTGATAATTGAAATAGGAACTAGTCTGAAATGTACTTCCATTTCATTCATGAAGAAAGGGTTTTCTGTTATATTAATGACCCTGGAAAAGTCACAAGGGAGAGTATCTGTGGTGGTGAGTAAACTTTGCCTGTCACACTACAGCTCTTCTGATGGGCTGCTAATGAATATTCAGATGTGAAGTTTGGAAGGGAGTAATTTTCAGATCTCTGTGATCTCGAATCTCTTTTCATATGGTGGGTTTAACACGTGTGTGTGGTTTTAATATGTCAAATCTTTTGTATTTGGAGCTGATATTATTTGGCATGGATATGTGATGAGATTGTATGTAATATATAATGCTGGAATAGCAGATGCTGGCTTTCGACATGTTCATCTGGCACCTCTGAGCTGAAAGGTTTTTTCTTGTGGTGGGTGGTACTGTGTCTTTGTCTTCCTTTCATCCTCAAAGTACTTAGGCCAGTGCTAAGTACAAAATAGATTCTGACACACGTCTTAGTTGTTAAAATAATGGTGGTTTTATGTGGGGAAGTTATGAAAAGTTATTCCTGATATCAGAAACAGGAAATGGAAGAGTTCTGTGAAATCTTGGCTAGGCTGTCTGTTGAATTTTCTAATCAACAAAGGGTGCTTATCTTTACCCAGTTCCTCTTTCAATCATCATAAAAATTTGTAGTCTTGAAATTTGAAATTATAGTCAAATTTAAATCAAAGCAATTACACCATGTATATGATCCTTTAAATACTCACTGTGCTTGGATGTCCAGCATGAATGTAGGTTGGTGTCAGTGCATAGGTTTGGAATATTGGATAGAACCCCATTTGAATATTGTTCCATTTACTTGTGGGGGGACATAGAGCACATTAGTCTTACTACTTTAGTTGAGAAATGTACATACATGACAAGGTTATATGAATTTAGATGACATACATAGAGTGCTTGCTATGCTGTGGGTGCTCAGTACATGTTACTCTCTATTTGCATTTACTGGCTCAAGTGACCAAATTCTTTTAGTCTTAATAGGACGTCTTCCCTGATGGGATAGGAGAAACATTATTTGTTCTTCAAGACTGATAAACTATTCCAAAAGAATGTCTTTCTGATGTGATTAGAAAATCTTATCACCTGTACTTATGTACTATCCTTGGTTTTATCAGCTTAAAAAGAGCAATGCAGTTGGTATCAACGTATTTAGAGCATTAGTGGAACGCCATCAGGGAGGAGTTAGAAGGAGCTGGGATGAGAAGCTCATTCTGGCAGTCACACATGGGTTCATGAGGAGACCAGCATGTAACTCCCAGAGGTCCAGGTGAAGACTTAAAGGGCAGTGGCCCAGTCAAGAGAGAAGCAAAATAGAGGTATCCAGATAGTGAATGGAATGGCTCTGTTGACGACTTAGATTGTGAGGGCAAGAGGGTGGTTGCTGAAGAAAAGACGGAATCTTTTGGGACCAATGACCACTTCAAAGGTGGTGTTTCACTCCAAAGGTGCAAATTAGGAGATTCAAGAGAGAAGGATTTATGGGAAAGAGAACAAGTTTGGTTTTGGACATGCTGAGTTTAAAGTACTGGGACATCTAGGGAGAAAGAGAAAGATCTGGAAGTCAGAGGAGTTTCAGGACAGGTTTGGAGCCCATGAGCTCTATGTAGCTGAGGATTATGACTAAGAGGATGAGTGGGTTTCTGTGGGGTGTGGCTGGAGCAGGGAGGGGGGCTAATGCTAAAATGCATTTTTCTAGAGGCTAGTCAAAGAAACAGTTACAGAAAGAGGAAACTCAGATCCTAGATGTGAGTTTAGAATCCAGATTTTCTTTTAGTAATTTATACATGACAGATTTCCCCAAAGACACGGATAAGTCATCTGTTTGGAACTGAAAAATCCGAGCTGGAAAGAGTCAAGTCACCTACTTGGGTTCTTGTAGGTTTGATTGGCAGACGGATGGGTCTGCCGAGTCCCCCGAGGTCTTTCCATTTTATCACGCCTGCCCTTCCAACAGCGCCCCTTCTGGAAGCTGATCTCCTGGTGGTTAGTACTCAGGCCAAACCACACATTGGCCATAATGTTCAAGAAACCAAAGTACTAGAGATGGGTGTAGGAAGGAGAAGACACTGAATTCTCAAAACAAACTGGAATTCAAAATAGCTTTTACTCATCTTCAATGTGAATGTTTAGATAAGTTCATTTGAGGAAATGATGTAAAGCACATAGAAATTGTGACTTCATCTTCTAAGTACTCTTGGGAACAATTAAGCACATTGCTCTTCTCCAAATTTTACTTTCAACCTTTTTTCTTCTTCTTGATATAACTATCAGGGTCATAGCTTTTATGATTATCTGTCCTTAAAGCTGTCTTTTTAACTTTGACCATAGACAAGTTACCTCGCTTTCCTATATTTTGTCCATAACAAGGAGATAAACATATCTATTGTGTAAGATTCTTGTGAGAAATAGATGACATGGCACGTGTAAAAGCCCCGGTTATAATGTTTGGTTTACATCAGCACTCCTTAGAGGACAGTTATTGTCATTAACAGAAGGGAAATACACTGAGGGTCTGGAGGCATTAGAAGTGAGAGGAACGTGGTTCAAGGTGGCAGGGCCCATAATGATGGTAACATCATTGTCAGAATGTGTTGGTGTCCTTATGGATGAACCAAAGGCTGAGGAGGCATGGCCGCCCAAGGGTAGTGTCCATATCTGGCAGCTGGATGTTTGACACCCAACATGCATCTAATTTGTTGAGTGTTATATATTACAGTTGTTTGGTTTGTTTCATTTTAGTTTTCTGAAATCAAATAATTACAGACTGGGGTGAAAATGGTGATTCTAAGGAGGAAAGTCGTTAGAACCCTGTATGGGATTGAAAGGATCATCAGTGTGGGATTACGAAAAACATAGCGCTGAAAAAGTGTGGAAATATGAAAACTTACAGACCAAGGATGTAGTAATGCTGATCTTGGAAGATTAATTATGGAAGTCTCTATTTTTAAAAAAATTTTTTTGGTCATCGATGGACCTTTATTTTACTTATTTGTTTATGCATGGTGCTGAGAATTGAACCCAGTGCCTCATATATGCCAGGAAAACGCTCTACCACTGAGCCACAACCCCAGCCCTGCAAGTCTCTATTTTCTAAAGCAGGAAAAAATTAATGGAGGCATATAAAGCATAAGGAAAAGTGAGGGAGCTAGTAGAAAATTAATTTTTTAACTAAAAAAATAGCTGAAAATTGATGGGAGTTAGACTGTGAGTGTTAATCTTTTTTATTTATCAGAAAAGGTATGGGAGAGATAGCGTTTTGCTTTCAAAACACTGGATATCACAAATGGAGTGGGGGTGGTTTTAGGATGTGTAATAGGACTATGAGGACTTGTGTCTTTCCTTCTTAGCTATCTGAAATCTAATCCAAGTATCCTCAGACTTAGGACTTCACAGAATGAGAACACCTCAGTAAAATTTGTGTGGACCCATTTAAGATTACTAGCTTGTAGTTCTGACAAATAAGTCCTTTTTTAAAAGCTACTATCACCATTACTGGATATAAAAAAGAAGACATTTCTCTCTCTTTCTCTCACGCACACACAGACACAGAAGGGCACAATAAAAATCAAGTTTTAGCCGGGCGCGGTGGCACACGCCTGTAATTCCTGCACTTTGGGAGGCTGAGACAGGAGAATCGCGAGTTCAAAGCCAGCCTGAGCAACAGTGAGGCACTAAGCAACTCAGTGAGACCCTGTCTCTACATAAAAACACAAAATAGGGCTGGGGATGTGGCTCAGTGGTCGCGTGCCCCTGAGTTCAATCCCTGGTACCAAAAAAAAAATAAAATAAAGTCAAGTTTTTAATCCAGCAAAGTATCTTTATGACAACTTTTTTACATTGTCCTAATTCATCCTTCTTTTCATGGGAACTGGTGAAATAATTGTTCAAAAAAGTACAGACTCACCCACCCGCCAGAATTTGGAAAGTGCTGGTCCAGCTCTCAGGTGACCAGCCCAGGACAGCTCAGGAGACAGAAATCCTACCACCTCCACGGCTGTGATCCCAGTGCTGAAAAGACCAACCCTGTTTCCGTACCGCTTTGTGGCCCTAAGCCAATTTATCAAAAGGATCTTTGTTGCCAGGGGATTTTTTTTTCCTCCTTTTTAGAGGGTAGATTGGGTTGGGGAGGGGGTGAGGAGGTGGACAGGATAAAAGGTAAATAGTATAACCCAGGGAGGTGACACTTTAAATACTTACAGTGATTAAGTACATATGACTTTAAGCTATGTAGGCAAGAATATTTTAGATTCTAGCATAAGGTAATAGGATATAATATCACATGGGGAATAATGTCTTTCTCCATCAGCCGTTTGTTCTTAAAACAAGCCTTTTATGAGGTGTGGAACTTTAAAGGGGCCAGTTTTGCTACTCCTATGAGAATTGACTCCATTATTACAAAATATGAATGTAGCCGTGCTGATTTTTGGAAAGGTAACAGAAAATTTACTAATCTGGACAGATCATTAAGAGCACAGTCTCCTTCATTAACATATGTGCTACTTGAAAAGGCATTAAAGACTTGGTATGGCTGAGACTTAGCAAGGAAAGGCATAAGAAGGGAAAATGTAGAAGAAAATGTGCACCATGCTTCTTTTATTATAAAAGCACTTACAACTTCTGTGGCTAGGTTTTGTAAATTTAGAATTAACATCAATAGCTTAGTATTCAGAAACATTTACTTTTTTTTTTCACAAAATAAGAATTTTTAATTTTACATTTACCCAGATACTTATAGTTTATGAAGTACTTCCTTCATTTTATTTTTTTATTTGTTCTTTTTAGATATACATGACAGTAGAATGTATTTCAACATATGATGCATATATGGATTATAACTTCTGATTCTTGCGGTTGTACATGATGTGGGGTTACACTGGTCACGTATTCCTATATGAACATGGGAAAGTTATGTCTGATTCATTCTGCTGTCTTTCCTATTCCTGTCTCCTCTCCTTTCCCTTCATCCCCTTTTGTCTAATCCAACAAACTTCTATCCCCCACTGCATTGTGTGTTAGCATTCGTATATCATTTGGCTTTGGCAGAAACATTTACTTTCAAAAATCAATTTGATTTGTATCATTCCTAAAATACCAACTCTGATCTTTTAATTTGCAGGGTTTGCAGCTTTTATGTGTTAAATTTATGTGTCTGGTACTGGGGGCACTATTGGTCTTGAAGACCACAGTTCTGATCACACCAAAGGATAAAGGAGTTAATTGATCACTCATTCACCTCTCAGTATAGACTGTCACATGGCTCTTGGCCTAGAGATGAGAAAATGCTTTGTGTCACCTTGTCAATCTACAACTCTGTGTGTGTATGTGGTTTTTGTCCTGAGTTTAAGTTAGAAACCAACTTTTACACACTTTACAGTTCTTTCTCGTTGTTTCAGTAAATAATGGTAAGTGTGACATTCAGATACCTCCAGTAGCCTTTGCTCTCTTGGTACCCATACTTGAAGTTCATACTTACTGGCAATTTAGTTTCAATGATTCCTTAGCAAGAGGGTAGACAGTGAACACTGTTTTTTTGGTTGGGTGGGCTGCTCCTCAAGGAGCCCTATTGCGCTGAGCAGACCAAGCAGTTTGTCATTCACTGAGGAAGAGCCCATGGGGTCTCATTCTCTAACCCAGGCCACATCACTGTCCCTCATTGGACTCTTGCCTTAAGAGTGTCATGGAGGCCAAAGAATGTCACCACCACTGGTGCACAAGGGAAGTGTTTGGGTGACTCCTGCTAACTACAGAGGGCATCTACAAGAAGCAGTTTAAGCTCCATGGCCACCTTCCTCTCTCTCTCTCTCCTTCCCCGTCTCTTTCTCCCTCTCTCCTTTTCCCTCTCTCTCTCCCTCTTCCTCTCTCTCCCCACCAAAGTGTTGCTGTCAATAGCCAGAAATGAAAATCCTCATTTGGCTTGAGTAGGAAAGTTTATCCATTATCCATAAACCTTTTCTACCGAATCTGCTCATGCTGCATATGACTTCCAAATTTCACTCTTTAATATGGTAGCATTAAAAAAATACAACCTTGCCTGTTCATCAAGCTACCCACTAAAGATTTCTGTTGAGCAGGCATGTTGCTATCCTATTTTGAATAAACTGTCCTGCCATAGAGCTAATTTTTTTTGTTTTGGGGGGTTTTTTTGGACCAGGGGCACTTTACCACTGAGCCACATCCTCAGCCCTTTTGATTTTTTATTTTGAGACAGTGTCTCTCTAAGTTGCTGAGGCTGGCTTTGAACTTGTGATCCTCATGGCACTCATTTTAAGGTAACCCCTGGGTCACATGCTATAGTGGGAAGGCCATTAGAATTTTGAGGTTTTTTTATTCATGAGAGTATAATTGTTGAGATGTAGGTTTGAAGGTTTTTTCTTGGGTGGAATTTTAAGTCCATAGAGTATAGAAGCCAGTCATACTTATATTCTTAGCATATTTGAGTGATACAAAAGTAACAATAATTTGAACTAAAAGTAGGAAGTCTGAAGATTCTTGGGGGAAAGTCCAGGCCCTACTTGTTTCTCCTCTCGATTGTGATGGCTTCAGCCAAGACTAAGGAGGGAGTCTTTGAAAGCGCCCCTCACTCCTCTCTGTTGCTGTGATAAAAGAAAGAGGGTCAAAAGGGAAGCAATGAACTCCATAATCACATTTGACGCTAATGATCTGGTTTGTGGGTAGTGTGGGTGCCTCATTCTCCGTGGGACACTGATGACAAAGCTCATTAGTAGAGGTGCCAGAGGGTAGACCTGGGGAAAGGGAGGTGGGTACTCCTGTCAATCAAGTTGGCTTCTCATTAGTAACTCTAAAGAACAGATTATGCCAAAGAGGCCAAAATCACAGTAAAGGAGGTAACTTTTAGTTAACCGTGTCTGTCTACCGATATCACAGAGGTAGGAAAAGAGAAATGTTTGGTATGTGACAGATGGATGAACTGAAAGGGAATCTTTTTGAGGCTGAAATAAAACTTATAAAAATTTCCACTGAGCCGGGCGCGGTGGCTCAAGCCTGTAATCCCAGCACTTAGGAAGGCTGAGACAGGAGAATCGCGAGTTCAAAGCCAGCCTCAGCAACAGCGAGGCGCTAAGCAACTCATTGAGACCCTGTCTCTACATAAAACACAAAATAGGGCTGGGGATGTGGCTCAGTGGTTGAGTGCCCCTGAGTTCAATCCCCAGTAACCCACCCCCCCCAAAATTTCTACTGCATCAAACCTAAAATAAAAGTCAGTCTTATAAAAAGAAAACAAAGTGAACATACGTGTTTCTGCTTTTAATAGTGCTATTTTAGACAAAGTCATGTGGATTCTGCTTCTGGTAGAGCAAGGTGGAGCAAGCACCCTCCAGCCTCTCCCTCGCAGTGAACATGGCCATGAACCTGGGCGGAGTGCACACAGCAGCTATGTGAGGACTCTGAAATGTGGATGGTAGCAAGCACACTGGAGAAGGGGGTCAGAATTTGAAACACTACCCAACTAGCTTATATGTTTAGCCATCTTTATCCACCCAGAACAGACTCAAGAGTATCCAAAAATCACACTGGCGTGAATAGAAAAATCTTCAAGAGAAGCTCTACTTCCTGACCTGAGGAGCAGGAAAGGGGAGAAAGCTCAGAGCAAGTGAGTAGGAGAAGTTTCCATTTCATTTTCTTCTTTTGTTCTCTCCTTCCCCAGTTGATAGTCAGTCCTATAGAGGTACAGCGACAGTAGGGACTGAGCAAGCCCTGAGACTGTGAGCAGAGGGAATCTTTTGTGGTCAGAGGAAATATGGTCCCAATGAGACAAATTCCCATTGCTTCTTTTCTCCCCCTGTTCTCCCAACTCTGGGCAAGAGACTGAGATAGAGTTGCTGGAAGTACATGGTGGAACAGGGCAACTGAAGCTCCAGTCTTCTGGCAGAATGGATAGCTGCTGCCACTACCCAGAATTGAAACCACCATAGGACCCACCATCCCACTCCTTAGCATATATCCAAAAGATCTAAAATCAGCATACTATAGGGATATAGCCACATCAGTGTTTATAACAGTGCAGTTCACCACAGCCAAGCTATGGAACCAGCCCAGATACACATTAACAGATGAATGGATAAAGGAAATATGGCATATATACACAATGGAGTTCCACTCATCCATAAAGAAGAATGATTATGATATTTGCTGGCAAATGGTTGAAACTGGAAAACATCATGCTAAATGATATCAGCCAGACCCAGAAAGTCAAGGATCAAATATTTTCCCTCATATGCAGAAGCTAGACCAAAATAAGGAGGGAAAGAGAAGCAGAGCGGGAAGGGGAAGGGTCAATGAAAATAAAAGAGAGATGAATGGAATACAAGAAAGGGATTGAAGAGGAGGGAAGAGGGACAAGGGAAGAGAAGAATGGTGGAATGAAACTGACCAAACTGCCCTATGTCCATATATGAACATACCACAGGGAATTTTACCTTTATGTTTATCTATAACACACTATTTAAAGAAAACTGGAAGTAAACAGAAGAAAGACCAGTAGAATAGAGGAAAAGGAACTGAGAGGGAGGAAGGAAGGAAAAGGAGAAGTACTGGTGGCTGAATTGGAGCTAATTGTATTCCATGCTTGTATAATTATGTCAAAATGAATCCCACTATCATTTATAACTATAATGCAGTAATAAAAAATTTTTAAATAACAGTAAAACACTGAGTAGGGACGAAAGAAAGGAAGGAAGGAAGAAAAGTATTGGGGGAGATCACAGAGAGGCTTTTGCACCAGACTGAGATGCAGTTGCTGGAAGTACATGGTTGAGCAAAGAGCTAAAGTTTTTGGCAGAAGGACCATAAAAGCATCCCCATCCCCAAACTGAAAAGGGTTGAGGAGATCACAGAGAATCCAGAATATTATTGCATAAAATACTGTATGAATGCCTGGGCTCACTTCTTAGCTGTGCATATTTGGACCTGACTCTAAGCAGCATTCCAAGCCTTTTAAGAGCTGAAAGTAAACTAGACCTTTATACAAGTCCCAGACTGACCATTGAATGGTATACATGGGGCACAGATCCAAATAGCATTGTAAAGGCTTTGAGATTTCGATTCAGATCACACCTGATAGAGGTGGCTTGGAAATTGCAACCTGAACTTAAGTGTGTTGATCATCTGTTTTAAAAAATAATTCTAGCCTAGCACGGTGGCACATGCCTATAATCCCAGCAGCTCCGGAGGCTGAGGCAGGAGGATCTCGGGTTCAAAGCCAGCCTCAGCAACTTAGCAAGGCCCTAAGCAACTCAGCGAGACCCTGTCTTTAAATAAAATACAAAAAGGGCTGGGGATGTGGCTCAGTGGTTAAGTGTCCCTGTGTTCAATCCCCAGTTTAAAAGAAAAAATTCAACATTGTCCTTAGGATTTAAAGATTCAGAATCTCATAACATAGGAATCAACAGTACTCAAATTACAGTAGCTTCTGAAGGACAAGGATAATGTCAATTTAACTAACTCTGGTAAATGACCTAAACTTTCCAATTTAGGATGCTGAACAAACCTACTCAGGATAAACTCAAAGAAATCCAGACTAGCCACATCATAAACTGTTGAAAACAAAATAGAGAAAAATCTTGAATACAACTACAGAAGAATGATACACGCTATTTCATAGAATAAGTTAAGTGATTGCACATTTTTCACTAGAAACCACAAAGGCCAGAATGAAGTGGAACAATGTTTTTGAAGTAGCCAATGAACATGGCATTTCTGATGTGAAGATGAAATAATATCATCCTTAGATAAAAGCAGACTGAAATAATTCATTACCAGATGTACTTCAGGGGAAATGCTGATCAACAGAGAATGATGCTAGAGGAAATTTTTCAACATCAAGAATAAAGGAAAAACAATGGCAAATATTTTGGTAAATATAAATCATTATTTTTGAGTTCTTTAAAATGCAAATAATGGTAGAAAGCAAATATTATAGAATTAAAGAGTTTTCATGTATATAAATGTAACAGGTGGCAATGGTACCATAAAAGGAGACAGGGAAAAGGATCTAATACAATGACAAGGTTTACCAATCTAAAATGTTAATTCTCAGTAAACTGAAAAATTAAGTATAAATACTGAGATGTCTAGAACAACTGAAAACACTATACAAAGAAATATGATAAATACTCAGTAGATAAATTAAGATAGAGTAATAAAAGTATTCAAATAATCCAAATGAAAGTCAAAAAGGGAAAAAAAGAACAAAATGAAAAAAGAAAAATCAATCATGTAATAAATGGTAGCTATAAAAATTACATTAAATATAAGTAGCTTCAGTGTAGCAATTAAATAACAGAGATTTCCAGTGTGGATTTTTTAAAAAAAGACTGAAGAATATGCTATCTACAAGCAATACATTTGCTTGTATAGCTCAAGCAAAAGATTTTTTAAAATACCGTGTAAACACTAAACAAAAGAAATCTAGAGTGGCCATATTAATGTCAGAAAAAGTAGACTTCAGGGTAAAAATATCACCAAGATAAAAAAGGAGTATCACATAAAGAAAAATAGATAAATTCACCAATGTAACATAACAATCATAAAACAGTGTATGTACATAACAGTAGAGCCTCAACATACATACAGAATAAAGCTGAAAGGAGAAATGAGAGAATAAGTAATAGCAAGTAATTGTAAAACAATGGATAGAAAATCAGTAAGGATATTGAAAAATGGAACAATACTATCAAACAACCTGATCTAATTGACATCTCTAAAATGTCCCTTTTCCAAATAGCAGGATATACATTCCCTTCAAATCCTCAGGGAACATTTACAAAGATAGATGATGGTTTGAAACTTAAAACAAACCTAAAAACTGTTAAAAGAATTGAAATCATCCAAAGTAAGTCTCTTATCATAATGAGATTTAGCAGAAATCAACAACAGAAAGATAATTGATAGTATTCCAAATACTAGTAAATTAAAGTCTACTTCAAGTAATCCATGGATCAAAGAGGAAGCTTCAAGTGAACAAAGATTCACTAGAAAATCTTTTCAAGTGAACAAAGATGAAAACACAGTATATCATAATTCATATGGAGCAGCTAAAGTAAGTCTTAGAGGGAAATACATAGATTAAATGCTCATATTAGAAAAGAAAAAAGATCTATACTGAGCAATCCATGCTAAAGTAGATAAAAGCAGAATAAATCCAAAGCAGGTAGAAGAAAGGAAATAATAAAGATAAGAGTAGATATCAAAGAATTTGAAAATAACGGAGAAAACCAATGAAATCCAAAGCAGAGTCTTCAAAAAGTATCAATAAAATTGATAAACCTCTGTCCAGATTGGCAAGAAACTAAGAAGACACAAATTAGCAATATAAATAGTAAAAGAGAGTATAACACTACTATCCCCATTAGAAATATAAGCAAATTTCAAAAACAGCTCTATGCACACACATATTTCAACAATTAGATGAAATGCACCAAATCCTAAAAAGAATCAGCTACCAAAGCTTACACAAGGAGAAATACATTGTTTGAATTGTCCCATGTCTTTTTAACAAATTTATTTTTTTTTTAGTTAAAACTTTACAAAAGTTTCAAAAGCCGAAATACTTCAGGTCCAGATAGTTTTACTGGAAAGTCTATGAAACATTTATGGAAGAAATAACATCAATTCTCAAAAAAAAAAAAGAAAAGAGGCAGCACTTCCCAATTATTCTTATGCCCAAATCGAAGATAGTACTATAGAAGAAAATGATACATCAGTGTCCCTTGTGAATATTGGTGTAAGAAATCCTCTACAATATAATAGCAAATTGGATCCAGCAATACGTAAAATCATAAATCGTGACTGAGTGAGATAAACTTTGGCACATAAGGCTAATTCAGCATTTCAAAAATCAATCAGTGTAACCCACTACATTAACAGACAAAAGAAGAGAATCATATGCTTTTGATTCAGAAAAAGCAATTTATCAAATTCACATATATTCATGCTAAAACTCTCTTAACAACCTATGAAAAGAAGGCAAATTTCTGAGCCTGGTAAAGAACATCTATGAATATCTGCAGCTAACATTAAACTTAATGAAGAAAAACTGAGTACTCTCCTTTTGAGACTGGAAACGGGACAAGGGTGTCAACTTTCAGCATTCCTATTCAGCATTGTATTCAAATTTCTATCCATTGGAATAAAGCAAGAAAAAGAAATAAAAGGCTTGAAAGTTGTAATAAAACTTTCTTTTTGCGGTCAACTTGATTGACTGTATAAAAAATCCCCAGAAGTTTACCAAAAAATGTGTTAGAACTGCATTGCTAGTGTGATTGCAGATTTTTTTTTTGTATTGCTTCTTTTTAGTTATACATGACAGGGGAATCTATTTTGATACAATTATACAAGCCTGGAATATGTCTTATTCTGGTTAGGATCCCATTCCTCTGAATGTACCTGACGGTGGGATTCACTATGTTGTTTTCATGTATGTACATGGGAAGCCTGAAAAACAGGTCAGTAGTTTATGAGGTTGAATATATCCATATCATAAGACCAAGCAATCTCATTCCTGCGACATGCAATATGGATGAATTTCAACATTATACTTAGTGAAGAAGTCTGTATCAAAAGCTTACATGCTATATGCTATATGCCACTTTTATGACATTCTAAAAAAGGCAAACCAGTAGGGACTAAGAACATATCAGTAGTTTCTCCAGAATAGGGGTGTAAAAGACATATTATGAGGGATTGATAGGACTATGCTACATTAATGTGGTCTCTAAAATGTGCTTTTACCTTTTCACTTAAAGGAAGCACTTTACAGTTTCTCTCTGGCATATCTGAATTGATGGAATTACTACTTTTATTCTTTTTGGCCATTATTAGGTGAAATAAGGGCTACTTGAACACAAGACTGAGATACCAAAACAATTGATCTGATAGCAGAGACAGTGACTCAGTGAATAATGGGCAGGAAGTATATACAGTATGGCTACATTGGACAAAGAGATGATTAATATCCCAGGCAGAATGGAGTGGGACAGCATGGGATATCGTCACATCATTCCCAACAACTTGCAATGTAAAACTTATGAATTGTTTATTTCTGGAATTTTCCACTTAATATTTTCAGATTGTGGTTGGCCACAGGTCAACCTCAGAATGAAATCCCAGATAAGGGGGTAACTACTGTAGTTGACTGTTTTTAGGTGCTGAACATGTATGTAGCAGCAACAATGTGAACCTGTTCTCATTCGGGTTTGCAGGAATAGAGACAGAGTAGACATTAGGAGTCAGTCCCAGGATCTATGGAGATCTGGAAACCACTGAAGTTTGTTAGATAATGGTTTACCTTTTCTAACAGGTTTTGTTGGGGTCTGTAAGAAGTGTGAATTCAACCCAGATATGCTGAACTCAACTTTGTAATGGAAATGTTTGGGCAGTATTTCTTCACTTTACACTTTATCTGGACTGAATTTGCAGTTTTTTTCCCTTTTATTCATGACCTTTTTTGAGAAGCATTATGATACTTTCTTTTCATGTGTGTTTACTTTTCATTCCTCAGTTAATTGGAAGCACCTTGAGGTCAGAGGTGAGTTCTATGGCCATATCTCCTTTAAAAAAAATATGGCAGCCTTTGCAAACTTCATATTTTCTGCTTGATTTCATTTTACAGAGGAGGAATGCAGTCCACAGAAAGGCAAACTTAGCTATAATTAAATAAGCCAGCAATAAAGTAATTCAGCTTCTCAGCTCTTTGACCTTATAACTAATTCCAGCTAAAAGAGCTTAAAACTCAGTAATGGTATATCATTACCATTTACTTGTGATAGTTTTGAAAACTAGTTGGGAGGTGCCATTTTCAAGTATAGCTGTTGTTTTCCAAATTGGAGACACATTTGCTCCCAGAGATAGGTACCATACATTGGCAAATTTATTATTTGTCCCAAGATAAATGTGGACAGACTCCCTAAAGAGTCCAGTGACCTGTAAATTTTGGAATGTAGTGTTGAACAGTGTCCAATGTAAACAAATAATTTTTTTAACCATTAAGATAAGTAGCAATCTATGACAAAGTAGAATGCATAGCCTGAATGAATTTCAGGAAGTTTTCAAAATGGAATGTTTTTTCCCCTGTATATTGCAGGGCTATTTGGGCATACCATCACTCTCTGCAGTTGAAAATTCTAGGGAGAAACATCTGAGATAGATTCAGGTATGTTTTAACCCAGTAGGTTGGAAATGAGTAGCCCACAAATACAAATGCTATTGTAGTAATAATATAATGGGGACAGATGACATTTCAGTTTTTCATGTTTTCCCAGAGTTTTTCTGCTTAATATGAAAACAATTAAGAATATGCCCTTTTAATTAAAAACTCATAGCCTCTCAGTTTTTTTCACGTTCATCTTTTCCCTCCTTTTCTTCTTTGGATGTTGATTAGAAGAACTGAGGGAAAAATGTAATTCATACCATTGCTGTAGTATAAAAAATCAGATATCTGCATATTTAATTTATCATTTCTTATCCAAAGTACATCTGAGAAGCTTGAAGTTTAAGTTTTTAATTTATTTACTTATATTTAATATATTTGAGCATTTATCTTTCCATTACTCCACAACATCAGGTGTGGTCAAGTCACAGAGGGATGTCTGCACTGAGAATCAAGAGACCTGAGCACTGTTCCTGCTTTGCTGCAAACTCTTGTCACCTTGAGCAAGTCGCCTCCCCCACTAGAGCTCTAAGATGATCTTCTGTTAAATGATGTGCTAGCTGACTTTCAGTGTCTCTAGCTCCAAAATGTCATTATTTTATGATTCTAATCCTGTGAGAATTGATCTGATCAAAAGACTTATGAGAATTTCAGTAAGTAGGAGAATATCCATGTTCTTCACTGAGCATTCTTATCGATGCATTCTCATGCTTGTAGGGATAGCAAGTGTGTTTGCTCTTTAAATATTTAATTTTCTTGCCTATACTGTGCTGCATCTAATCCAGCTTTAATTGAAATTGTTTCTTCCCCATTAGAAAAATGCACTTAACTCAGTAGATCTTGAGTTGTAAAGGCCCTGAAAACTTTGGAACTTTCTGTTTTCAAAACTACTCTCATCAAATTTTTAATTTGTGTCTTTTTATCAGGCTTTATGCAACCAGGAAAATCAGATCTGTTATTGGTGCCCAGGGATTTCTATTTACAATGTTATTTTTTTTTCTTTTTTTTACCCTCTCTTTCTTTTTTCGTTTTCTTCTCTTTTTTAAAATTTTTTTAATTTCTTATTTTGAACTAATATTCTACCCTGAGCCTACTCCAGATGTTGTCAGGCTACTATTGTGCATCACCTTTGGGTAGAGTCTGAGCAATTAGTGTTAAGTCCATGTGTTACTCTTAGAAATGCTTTCCTGATGGTGCCCTAACATTTCATGCTGGAATCTGGAGAGTACATTCATAAAATAGAAAATCATCTCTTACATCCCTCTGCTTCTCTCTTCCCTGATTAAGCACTCTGCACCTTGTTCAGGTTCCCATGGTCTCCCTTTCCTTGTCAATCATCTTTCCTCTTTGGATGCATCCTACGTCCTGTCCTGGTACTAGCATAATCCAAACATTCAGCATCAAGAACATCACTCCTCTGGAAAAACCTAAACTGCTTTTCTCCACCAATTAATGTTCTTTGAAAGTGTATCCGAGCCTGTCTTGTAGGCTTTATCTTTGCCAATCTCTTGCATATGCATCCTTCCATCCTAGCCAAGCCAGATAGCCCATCAGCCATTCTCTAAAACATCTTGCACTTTCTAACTACATTGTCTCTGTTCATTCTGCTTCACTGCCTAAAAAGACATCTTTTCTCTTTCTTCTGCCTTTACTTACCCATCCTACATGGCTCACCTCGGTGCCTCAAAGTGCTTCCCAATGTCCGCCATGTTTCTTTGACATCTTTTTCTGGAAAGCAACCATCTTTCTTCTACTTGTGGCACTCTTTCCCACTTTGCCTTGAGTGACTCAGATATTGATACTAAACTATAGAAGGACAGGAGCTATAACCCATTTATTTTTATATCGACCTGAGCAAAAAACATCGTGTCTTATGTGTTATATTTAATAAATGTCTGTTGACTTGAACTAGGGTGGGGTTAGTGTAATATTGTTACACATTAGGATTTTTTTTCTTCCCTGTGGATATAGTCTTGCAGAGAGGAGAGAGTCTTGGCATCTTAGACTTATGGTGATGATGGGGGGCAAGAGAAGTCTCTGAGGAAGCCACACCTCACCTGTCAGCATTCCTTGTCATAACCAGCTGCCCAGAGTTGATCAGTAATCGTTTCTGGGTTCATGGAGGTGTGATGCTTCTTAAGCAGAAAACTTCCTAGTGGCTATAACAAATGCCAAATGAAATGCGTTGCATATATAAGGCACGTCCTTTTCTGATCCATTAAGGACTTTCTCAATTTGATCTGAGGCCACCCTTTATGCTTCCTCTGCCTTGTGTATAAGAACTATCTTATGATCCTCAACCTCCCTCCTGTCAATACTTCCATACGTGGGTTTATGCTTCCTCTCTCCAGCTTCTTCCTTCCTTCTTTCAGTACATATTTATTTAGTGCTAGCCACTTTTTAGGAATACATTTATAAACACAAAACGTGTAAAAATCCCCCTCTGCATGGAGTCTATGATCTAACATGTGGAATGTCCTTTCTTTTTTCTTTTAGCACAAGTTCACCTTTCCCTGGAAGCCATTCCTGACTGTTCTAACCCAGGTTCTTTTCTCCTGAATTTTCAGGGGCACCTGTTTCCTGTTCCCTCCTTGTGACAGACACTGCCTTGTATTCTTTGCACTTGTTATGTGTGAGTATCTCATCTCCTTGAGCACATTTTAAGGTCCTTGAAGGTAGAGACCATGGCATTTGTTCATGCAGAAGTACCAATGTACATGTCTTATATTATGTACACTATCTTGTACATATTTAAATTCCCCAGGTTACTATAGGACATTGCAATTAGGCACCCGGTAGATATTTTTTAATTGATTTAAGGGTATTTATTGCTTTCTGCTTTATCAAGTGCAGCAGCTCTAAGACTGTGCTAGACCATTAGTCATCAAAATGTTTATTAAGATTCTGCATAACGATGTCACTAAGTGCTGCTGCTATTTAATCTTCTGCCAAGGAATCAGTCAAGTGCCAAGCACAACCTCTGCCCACACCTCATCAACTGAGCAAATCACCTCTGGGATATTCTATATGATGTTTGTAAATCTTTACTGTAACACCAAAGCTGTTATTAAAAGGAGCAGGAGGTACCAGGGGCAGGAGAAGGGCTACTAATTATGGCTAGAGTCAATTCTTAAGCTTCCTTATCTATCAGACACTGGTGTCAAAAACTTCAGAGTGCCTTTCTGATGTGTATTTTTGAGTTGAGGCTAGTGGGTATCCATCATAAAACCCCTCTTGCTATTAGCAGAGCAGCAAGAAAAGTTTGTGGTGATTGTTTTGACTGATCCTTCATACTCCTTTGCATGGTGGTTCGATAAATCCTGCTAGCTGACATTGGAGGGCCGTCAGTCAGAGGTCTTAGAACCAGGCACCTGCTAACGCAGGGATCCAAGCTATGACCTTCACCCCATTCACCCCATGTTTGACTTCAAGTTAAATTTAAAAATTGAGGGATAGTTCTATAACTATTGTTGTTTTCTGTGGTTATTATAATAATGGAGAGGCAGTACATGTGATGATTACAGATTCTGGAGCCAGCTTTCCTGCTTCAAATCCTCCCTCTGACACATAGGAGCTGTGTAACCCTGAACTGTGTAACTTTCAGAGGAAGGCAATTAATCTCTCTTTTTTAAAAAAAATGGGAATCATAACAGTACTTACTTTATAGGGTTCTCATAAAGATTAGAAGTGTCTGTATTTAATCATAGTAGACCCATACAGAGATGGAAATATGTATGTCCAGATATTAGAAAATTTGGATACATGTCTTTGTAATTTTTTCATCCTCTTTCTTTCTATATTTGGATATTTTTATCCACTTATTTATATTGTTATATATTATAGAAGAAACTTGAGTCTCTGTCAGGAGGTGGTACAATAACCTAGAGATTTCCCCCCACCAAAGGTCTTAAATTGCCAGAGCTAAAGATATCTCCACTGAGATCTTAATTTTTTATACACTCGTCATATAGTTATATCACTGCATTCTTAAGGAGCAAATGCTTGTTAGGTTTACTTTTTTTGACCTCATAGTGATTAGACTGTGACTGGACTGAATTAGGTGGATTTGGGCAGATTGAGCTCAGAGTTGAGTAACTTTAAGCCACTTTGATAGGATCCCCTGGTGTGGGCTGTAGGCTTAAGACCATGGCCCATGCCTATGTCAGAACCTACGACATATTGAGTAAACAGCAGTAATACTACATTGGAGGGCAATATCAAGACCAAAATATTTCTGATAAAGCATAAAAGTATAATTGATGAGGTTTTTAAAAAGTGCTTAAAGGAGGCCTGTTTTAACAGCAGCTACTGTGGGGTGGACAGTGAGGTGCAGTGGCCACACATTTACCCCGGTCTTAGACTACATGAATATGGAGTTCAGAACACAGGAGGGGATAGGACCACGGGAGAACAGAGCTGGTGTCCACTGCATTGTGACAGGGAAACTGAGTGCTAGATCAGTGAAAGAGGGAACCCACGAGGGCAGAGGATTTGAGAAGCATTGGATGGTGGAGGTGCTGCAGAGGTGCTAACAAAGTTCTAATCACATGTATTGTTCACTAGTAAAAGAAAATGTAGGCTGCATGCTTAGTAGGCTTCCAAAAGTATAGGTGACCAGAGAAGAGATGGTCTGGAAGGTGGAGACCAGATTGCTGTTTGTAGCTAGAGGAGGAGTTAATAAATGGAGAAGGGATGAGTTAACAGTTTGAGGAGGGATGAGTTAAAAGCTCCCGGTGGGTGAGGGGGCTGAATGGGAATCATTGTGTAGGGTGATGGGAGAGGCCAATTTGGGCTCACCAGAGCAGATGTGTGACTTGTGATAGGGGTCTGAGCTCTGTGGAAGGAGGTGTTTGAGAACAGGCTGAATCCCAGGACTTAAGAGATGTTCTGATTCTGGTGGGATTTGAGCTTGGGGACTCAGTTGGGACCCTTCCAGCTCAGAGATCTGGGAGAGCCTGGCTAATGGTCCCTTGTGCTCTGCTGCTTCCTATTTTAGGGTCACCTTCACTTCATGTTCAGTGTGGCTTCTGCTGCCCAAGTCTAGTTAGTTTCTGAGGATGGGATGACCATGGATGTTCCTTTCCTGAGCTGATATGGCAAGGGGTGCTTGTCTGGGAATTACGTTTTGTTTGGAAGAGTTTGGGCAATAGAACTCCTAATACAGTGGAATTTATGTTTTTATTAATTATTCTTTTCCACTGTAACTCCCTTTTTTCCTGATACTCCTGTCATTCTGTCCTCTCACTCTCAATCCTGCTCCTCTTTCTTCTTAAGATGTTGACATGTTGTTTCTTGTACTGTAAATAAAAAACCAAAGGCTCTCTCGGTGCTTCTGCTGAAATGGGATCCTTTGTGTGTGTGTGTCTGAGCGTGTGTATGTGTGTGTGTGAAAACAACATGTACACATATATGCATGAGTTATTCAGTGTGGGTTAATAATGCACATGGACGAATAATGTCATGAAAAGGACATTTTGATGCAGATATGTAATAGATTTTTTTTGCCTTACTGATCTTAGACATAGACAGTAAAAAAATAAAATAAAAAGAAAGAAAAGGCACATGAAGCAACGACATAAAAATCCTATGACTCTTACCAGTTGTGTTGTAAGCTCAGAGAACCTCATGCTGAGAGCGAGTTCCTGACATAGTGACCTCATTCCCAACGCTGCCTTTATCGGCAGCAGCAGAGCCGCACTGGCTGCCCGGGCTGCAAGCCTGACGGGGATGTGTCGGGAATGATGAGACTCGGGCTTGCAAAGACTTGCATGGCAACTGGAATTCGTGACAAATAGCTCACTGCAGCTAAACTTTGATCCAGTGTACTGTAGAACTGCCTGTTACACACACGAGGGAGAGTCGTCCTTCATCACAATGAGAAGCCAGCCTTAAAAAAATATAGGAAAATGTGTCAGGTCTATAATAACGGACTGGTGAGTATATGATGCCAGATCAATTTTAATGTGTGTGTCTTTTCTTCAAGTATCTGGAGGTATGTGCCCTGTTTACTGTTTTAATGATTAAAAAATATGAATGGGTGCTAATGCATGTGAGGCACCTGGGCCCCTTGGAGAGGATCATGTGCCCAGTGCAGCCCTGTGCCCGGGCTCTGTCCCTGACCCAGAGTCTCTGCACCGCACAGACAAAGGAGCTAGCCCAGACACACGGAGGCTTGTAGCTTTTCTTGGAGCGATGACTCATTTCAGCTCACAAAGGATTCTGGGCAGGGTAGTGAGAAGTCAGGTTGGCTGATCCATCCCTATGACTTCACTTTGCAGAGAAGGAGCAGAAGAGGAGTGACATTGCAGATTCCCGAGGCACTGCAGTGGGATGTTGGCTCAGTGCGAGTGGCTGTGATATATGGGATAGGCATGGGACAGGATTCCAGCTGTTCCATGCAAATAGGATAAAAGAATGGTAAAGAGGATTCCTACCTTTTTCTTTTTTTCTTTTTCTCTTTCCTAAAAATCGTCACCAGCAAAGCATATTCACAAAGCCTTTTAAAGGTGCTTTTTTGCCAGCTTTTGAACTGAACTTGTGCCAGTATCTCAAGCCCTGAATTAAAAGTAGATCTACCAAGGTAAAGTACCCGATTCCTGTTGTGTTCCACAGGCCCTCAGCAGCCAGTCTGAAGTGTTCATTTAGGATACTATTACTCGGAAGTTTACTCTTTCTTCTTATTACAGATTCTAGGATGTCCGTTTCTGTTACTGGCTCCTTCTTGTGCTTGGATGCAACCCCCTAGCATGCACCAGGCTTTAGCATCAAAGCTCCCTGGGGGATGGAGCCAGTCCAGAACGGGTCAGGTAGGTTTCCCTCTGCTTTTGTTCAAGAGTTGTTGTGTGCAAAGAAATATGGTAAAATGTCTCTCACACCTGTGATGAGGGTGAGCGCTACCCTGAAAAGTGGACTTCCTGTTAGAGTCCTCCTGCAGCCTCAGTCTGACAGCCCAACTCCTCCGTGGAGGCTGCCTGTGGCACTAGAGCTCACCAGCATGAGTCATTGTCACACGAGGACTTGCAGATAGGAAATAAACTGCTTCACGTTTCCATCCGCTGTGTCTCTCACTCCTCTGAGGGAGAATTCTAGTAAATACTATTTGAAAATTTTTTTTTCTCAATTAATGTGTAGTCCCTGAAATTTTGCATGTTATTTGTCCTGTGATCCTACATGCAATGCACTAAAATTCATATAAAATCCTGATTTATATGTTCAGGGTCTGTTTCCAAGACTAACATTCTTATTGGGGCTGCTCTGAAAGACTAAGGAAGTAAGCATATTTCACCATGGTCTCCTTAAGGATTTCTGATTATGACAGCTGTTTTCTTACAACATTCATGGAGTTTTCACACAAAAGCTTTTTTTCTTTTCTTTTTTGGTAGCAAAATGGTAAGTGTTGGTCCTCAAAAGTATCATTACATGCTCCATTTCCAAAGTGAAACATGGCACATCGGAAAACATGTTTTTACCACTTCATCCAATGTGTAGTTTAAGTGTTGGTGTTTATGAAAGGTATTCTGAGAGTGTTGAATCCTTTATATAGTCTGTAAGAATAATTAGAGCCTTTTAAAATAGTGCAAACTCCGTATTGGATAGGACCCTTGAGCAGCTCTTTTCTTCTTACCATTCCATCCATCTCCATGGCTCACCCTTTCATGGAAGAAAAGGAAGCATGTTCCCTTTTTCAATGGTCAAGGATATGTCTGTGCATAGCACTTTGCACCTTTAAAGCAAAGCTGAGGATGTCAAGTCTGTTTGAAAGGATGTTCAGTCAGGAAAAACACAAGTGTAGTATGTTGAGAATGTAATTGCATAATATCTCTACACCCATCAATTCTACTCATCCTTAAAAATCCTGTTTGAAGTCAGTCCCACTGGGAGAGACTACCCTCAACACATGGTCGTTTCTTAATCTTTGAAACCCATGTCATAAAATTGGTTTGCTAGTCATTTGTGTATCTTCTTGTTACAGCTCTTTGAAGGATGTTTTGACCATTAATATGAATATTTTATAATCGCTTCTATTTTCACATATTTATATCTTGCTTTTCCACTTAAATTGTAAACTCACTGAAGGCAGGGACCAAGATTTGTGTCTTTTCTATAATTTGCATCTCCTTGCAATTTCCTGCATGTAGAGACCACTCAGTAAATAGTTGAGTAAGAGGGGTGACAGATGAGAAGCATTCATTTGTTGAGAGTTAGAATGGTCTGTTTCATTCATTTTGTTGGAACTGGAGGAGATCTTGTGAAGTGAAATGAGCCAGGCACAGAAAACCAAGTATCGCCATGCTCTTACTCATTTGAGGAAGCTAAAAAAATGGGTCTTAAAGAAGGTGGGAGTGCAGTAGTGGCCACTAGAGACCTCAAAGGGGAGGGAAGAAGGATGGAGAGAGGTTGGACAGTGGGTTCCAAGCTACAACTAGATAGGAGGAATTAGATCCAGCATTCTCTAGTACCATGGAGTAACTATCGTCTGCCATAATTTATGATATATTTCAGAATAACTGGAAGAGCCCAGAATTCCTCAGAATACAGAAACAATAAATGTTTGAGGAATAGAAATGCTAACTCCCTTATTTGAGATTTACATACTACAAATACGTATCAAATTATCATCTCAGTACTCCATAAATATATACAAATACCATATGTCAATTTAAAAAATTAAATTTTAAGGAAAGAATCTTCACAGGGTAGAGTAATGGTAAGGTAAACCTCAGGAGTTATGCAAATCTCTCTGGAAATTATGGTTGTTATTTGAGACACATTCATATCGGGGAAGGCTACCCATATGCTGCTTGTAAAGGACTGTTATCATTAAGAGCAAATGTGAATGTGAGGCTCTAAATATGGATATTGATTTTGTTTTGCCTGAATTTTGTTTGATAAGCCTTCCTTTAGGAGGGGGGATTGTTAAAACTCTGAAAGTGTGTGAAAGCCTACAGGGCATTTTCCTAAGAAAAGACCACCATGATGGCCAGGAGCATCCCAGGTCCCATGGAAACCATTTGACTCCTGGTGCCATTGATCTTTGCACCAAGAGGTCTTACTTAAGCACTGAGGCTCCTTTTCCTTTTGTAGGTGAAGGATGGGCCCAGCCAAAATTTAGAAGCTGGCCAACATTTCTCTGACAGCGTTATTACTATGACATACTACTCCCCAGCTGCTTCTTCGAAAGTCTCTGGTGCAATGTGTGTTTTTCCGTTTGGCTTTAAGACCATTCTCTTACAGCCCAGTGACAAATCCCAAAAGTTATAAGTTCAATCTGTCTTCACTTTTCTTGCCCTTCAGTTACTATTCCATCCACTCGGTGCAGGTATTCACAGCTGAGAATCAGGAGGAAAGCAATCTGATTCAACTCATTGAAACTAGTATAAGAAAGACCACACTGCTCTCCTAGCTTTCACAAAAATATTTGCTTCTTTAAAAGGCTTCTCTTTTAGGATTAAGTGAATTTTTTATTGCTATAAATCCAAACAGTGGGAAAGAGTAAGTTGGTTAAACTTAGGCTTAGGGGAGATAATTTTTAGTACTCCCTGCTATTTATTAAATATTTCTTAGGTGTTAGGGACAGTACAGCACTCAGTATTCATTGCCTCATTTAATACCATCAATGACTCTGATGTAAACATCACTGTGTTTACACAGAAGAAATGGAGGTTCAAAAATTAAATAATTTGCCCCAAATCATGCAACTAATGAGGAGCAGAATTAGGCTCTGAATTTAATGTCTTGATGATGAAGTTCATAGTCTTTACCACTCACTGACTTGTAATTCCAAACTTAGGAGAGAAAAATTGCTTAATGCTACGGTGAGTTGGAAGCTTTCTCTGTGTGTTTGTTCTGACCTGCTTTACTTCCATTCATCCCTCTAAATTTTTACATGTTCTTTCATAACCACCTCTGTGCCTGTTGGAACGGGTGGTAGGGTGTTCTGTTGTAGGGGAGTGTGTAGCAGTGATTCAGTAAAATTTGGATGTAATTTTGGAACTGTCGGTCTGTAGACTTTTGAATTGTAATTGGACCTAGTTCCGTTACAGATGTGTTTTTTACAGAAATCAAAGTAGAGTTATGATACCTAAACTGATGAAGCAAAGAATATGAAGGTCAAGAAACAGGTAAGGAGACTTTCACTTATACAAAGAGGGGCAGAGAAAGACCCTGAAGATGTCAGGCTGCTTTATTGAATCATAGTTGGGAAACCTCATCAGTGGGAGCTGGAGCCTTTCCTACATCTCCTGAGTGGAATAGGTTCTGCCATATCATGGAGGAAGAAGAGAAGTACATGAGAATTCAGAATAAGAATTCAGATTCTTTTCTTTCTCTTTTTTGGCTGGTTAGGGGGGAGGAGGTACCAGGGATTGAACTCAGGGGCACTCAACCAGTGTGCTACATCCCTAGCCCTATTTTATATTTTATTTAGAGACAAGGTCTCACTGAGTTGCTTAGTGCCTCACCATTGCTGAGGCTGGTTTTGAACTCCATATCCTCCTGCCTCAGCCTCCCGAGCTGCAGGAATTACAAGCATGCACCACTGTGCCTGGCTCAGATTCTTTTCTGTGTAAGGCACTCACTACAAAGGAAAGGAAGATGGCATCTTCCATAAGAGCTCTGATTAGCCAGGTTCCTTACACAACTATGTGGCATCTGAGGGATCTCCCCAAATATTGTCAGCTAGGACTGGTATTTCATCATGATTTTATCCCAGGTGAATAAATGGCTTTAACATAATTCTGGATGAAAGACTAGAGATCAGGGTAGCAGCTGGTGTTGAGAACATCCTGGCAGATAGCAGGGCCTTGCCTGTTGGCTTGTAATATGAATGAAGCCTTAGCAAAGGTTTAGTGCTAAAGCATGTAATTGGTCTGATGGCTCGTATTTCCTTCCTAACTTTTCAGCTACAAATCTACTACGAAGACCCAAGTGGTCCAGAGGGTTAGATGTTAGGAGTCATCTCTGGGGGTAGGGAGGGCAACTCCCTAGCAGGATAGTTCTTACCCATCGCCCTACTCTCCCTGCTTCTCTACCCTTCCTGACTGGTCTGCCTCTTACTCAATGTTAGTTATTCATCAAGAGTCAAATCTCAGTGATTAGAGCAAAGGCTGGCATGCCTAAAGAATGCGAGTACTGGGACGATGATGGTTCATTCCCTCTGTACCCCTGTGAACTGATTGATTTGTCCTTTCTCCAGCTGCCCATCTCCACATCAGACAGCTGGTAAGCAGAGTCAAGTGACATGGGGGACATGGACTCATTTTGGTGCATGTGCCCTAAGCCCCAATAATGACTATTCTTGACTCAGCTCTACTAGAAGTTTCTTAATGGACACCATTAACCTCAGTATCATTGCTAGAAGCCTTCTGAGGATGTTCACTTCTGAATTAAAAGTTTATTCGAATTAATAGCTTAGAAATTGGATCTTCTTTAAAAGACCCTTCACATGTTGAAATAAAGCATTTGGAAACCTTAGAAAAACTGTTATAGAATTTCTAAATATCCTACAATTCCTTTTGTTTTGTTTTTGTTTGTTTTAATGTCAAGTCTCCTTCTACTGACTATTACAATAAAGGCCCAGCCTTAACATTTTGAAACCAGTCACATTTAAAACAGACCTACAGTAACCTGGTAAAGGTGCCTTTTTCATCTCAGTTTGGTTTTTTTTTTCAGATTTCAGATGCAAACATTTGAAAGTCAAGTGCGGTAATCTGGTTTCAAAGGAGCCTTAGCAACTAGAGAACCATATGCCATCCCCCATGCCCAGGGTTTTGTGGTCTTCCAGAGAGAGTGTAGGAAAGGAATTCATGTTCTTTCAGAACAGCTCTTTAAAAAACTTTGTAGTAGCCCTTCTGTTAAAAGAACCAAACAGCATTTATACATAAAATTGGGGTTAACAAATTGAATTAAATCGTAAACACAAGATTGGTCTGAGGCGCTGCATCCAAGAAACTGTTCCCTTAACTCTAACCTCAGAGAGCTTATGATTTCCCCAAGCCCAAGGGCATTTAAGATAAAACTTAGCAAGTCAGTAGTTCTGTGAATAGTTTGTTGAAAGGAATCAAGTCATATTGTCCCTGTGGCCTCCGTGCATTTTACAGACACGGGTGACCGTTTTTATGAGTCACAGTATCAACACGATGTGGTAATTTTATTGGAATCTATCATTTTTACTTGAGTGTTAATTTTGGCAGTAGGAAGAACAAAAAAGTCACATTTGTCCTGATGAACACAGCCGAATAAGATTTTGAATTAGAAGCCTTTATAATAAGGGAAAAATTAGTACCTAGCATATTTTGCCATTTCTTTTAAATTTTCAGATCAGATGAGATTAAAATGTTTTCCCCCCAAACACAGAAATAGAACTGGACACAAGTACTATATTATGGTTTTCTGCTAGAATTCTGCTGCATTGATACAGGATCATAGAACTTTGGAACCTAAAGGAATCTTTGAAATAATTTCATCCAAACCCTCATTTTACAGATGAGGAAACAGGCACAGAGTGGGTAATTGTATTTTGTTTTAAGAGATTGGGTTCTTCTTAACATATCTCTTGCATGCTTTCTTATATTGGGAATTTCTCAGTTATAATTTAGTACCATTTCAGAATCATATTTGTAACCAGGTTGTTTTGGTATATGAACTTCATTAGAGCTGGAGATAGCTTTTTGGAGTATAAATTAACATTTACAGAGAAAAACAGTACCTAAAAATAAACAGGAAAACAAGATAATTGATACTAAATGCAGACTTGGGTAGGGGAACCCAGATTATTGAAAGAAGGCTAAGATAGAAGATGGATTTTGGGGGTGCTTTTAAGATTCTCATTTATTTTGCTGCAGTTCACTTGAGAAAATTGTGGCTTTCTTTTTCTTACACAGTTACATGAAGATGAATACTTCAAGATGAAATAGGTTTTTTGCTTTAAGGTATCTTTTGGAAAGTTATGGATCTCATCCCAGAGGGAATGAATGTACATGGTTATGGAAGTCACATCTTAAGAGTTGTGTTGTTCTCTCTCAAATGCAAGGGTTAGGAGTACAGAGAGCCTGAATTAATGACTGAAAAGGACAAAGATGGCATTCATAAAAGACAGTACTTTTTTTAAACCCACAAATAGAATGATCTAGGGATAATTTTGGAATTTGAGTGCCTACAAGTATTTGATATATAATAGCTGTTCAGGTATTTCTTGAAAGGATGAATTATGTTCTAGAGAATATAAAAAAATAAAAAATTCCCAACTAAAGTAACTGACCAAATGTTCAAAGGGAAAATAGATGTAGGAGTTCAAGTGGTAAAAATGAATGTGCCAGATAATATTTCCCCAAGTAAAAGTGACTAGCTGTAGATAATGAGACAGAGCAAGTTGGCATCTGCAGAATTTCCACTTGTTGTCTCAGGCCCTCATTGGCAGTTGTGTGAACAGAGGTAGCTGTCACTAGTTCAGTCTGTACAGTTACTCAAGAGGGATTTTCTAACACAAATAGGTCATGTGATGCATCTGTATCAAAACATGGGTGGTGCCCCATGATCATTGAAAATAAGATTTAAGCCTCCGGGTCTACCAAGATCTGGCCTTAACTTTTCTTTGCACCTCACCACTAGTGCTGCAGCTGAGCCCCCAGCATGCCCAGCTCCCAGGGCTCAGTATGCTGCTTCATGCTATGCATGTTCTCTCTCCTGCCTCCAGTGGAGGGATCCAACTTTCACTCCACTCAGGATCCACCCCAATAATTATCTTGCTTCTCAGGCAGATCGGCTGCCAAAGCACTTTACAGGATAGCAGTGTCCAAATTTTCATCAACCTGTTTTAAACATTAAATGCTCTTAAAGCCTAAATTTTAGCCAGGCGTGGCACATGACTATAATCCCAGCAGCTCAGGAGACTGAGGCAAGAGAATTGCAAGGTTAAGACCAATCTCAACAGTTTTGCGAGGCCCTAACCAACTGAGACCCTGTCTCTAAATAAAAACATAGCTGGGCACGGTGGCACATACCTATAATCTCAGCAGCTCCAGAGTCTGAGGCAGGAGGATCTTGAGGTCAAAGCCAGCCTCAGCAACTAAGTGAGGCCCTAAGCAATTCAGTGAGACCTTGTCTCTAAATAAAATACAAAAAAAAAAAAGGGCTGGGGGTGTGGCTCAGTAGTTAAGTGCCCCCTGAGTTCTATCCCTGGTATCAAAAATAAATAAATAAACAAACAAACAAACATAAAAGGGGATGGAGGTGTAGCTCAGTGGTTAAGCGCTCCTGGCTTCAATCCCCACTACCAAAAAACAAACAAAAAATGTAAGTTCACGTACTGTTGTCATATTTTCATGTTCTTCTACACTTTAAGTGTAGAAGTTTATTAAATGCTCACTTAGTACAAAGCACTGTGTTTGGTGTTATCTGAATTATCCTAGATTTGGCAAGTAGCCCCCAAGGATGGTACTTAAATGGATATTTGTAAGAAAATAGAGCTAAGATAAAACATATTTGTTCCAATATTTTAGTACAGTAGGACAGAATGATAGCAGTTTAGAAAGACTTCATTAGCCCACAAAGTACCTATGAGTTTGTAGTTAGCTTTGAATGTGTTCAGATCTCATTCTAACAATAGAAAAAATACATCCTAAAAATTATTGACAGTAAGTTATAATTCATAATTCATGCAAAATGCTGTAGAACTGTAATTAAAGATCATGCTGACCAAAGTTATCTTAGCAGTATTTAAAATCTCTTATTTTCTTATTTGATGAAATAAATGTGATCTAGTTGTTGGAAGAATTTTCTATTAGCATATTTTAAGAATGACTAGTTGGTTCATCAAACAGGTTTGTATAAGATCCACAGAAAATATTGGTAAACCAGAATGTCTTATGCTGTTATGAGAGATACCTATGATTTCTTCAATATAGATCTTTAATACATGTTCTAAACTTCACTCAATGTTTAATTGTTTTTCTGTGTAACTACTGTGTTTGGGGGACTCTTGATGACATGAATCTAGGAGAGTCTTAAAAATTGCATGGTTAAGTATGTTTGGTTTCTTTTGTAACTATTTAGCAGAAAATATTAATAAAACCACTATCCTTTAAAATAACCCTAAGAAATTCCTCAAATTATAATGTTATAAAATGGTCATTCATTTGTTCACCAGCATGTACTGGGTGTCCAGTATAAACACTGCTTTATTGTCAGTACTGGGAATGTGGCAATTATGTCCTTGTCATGGAGCTTACATGCTAGTGGTTGAGACAGACAGTAAAGTAGTAAACAAAGACATACATGCACTCATTCAGAGAATGGACACAGTGAACTCAAGTCATGTTGGAACAGCATTAGACAGTGGTCAAGATAGGACTCCCTTCTCCCACAACTGCAGTTGTGGCTGCATGGTCGAGCATTCATCTGGCATGTGCAAGGTCCTGAATTCAATCCCATGAACTATAAAAACATCATGAGGACATGATGTTTCACCTGAGACCTAAAGGATGAGAAGGAGCCAATCCTGACAAGGTCTGTCTGAGGAACATTCCAGGCTAATAGCACAAAAGCCTAGTATATTCAGAGAGCAGAGGAGGTGGGGAATAGGTAAGGAGATGGTGAGCAGACAGGTGTCCCATAGGTGGGTGAACAGGTGCAAACCCCGCAGACCCTTGCAAATCTAGTAAGGATTTCAGATTTCCCTCTACAGGCAGTAGGCAGTCACTGTATGGTTTTATGCAGTAAAGTGGCCTGTTTCATGTTCTCCCAAGAAAATCCTGGCTGCTCTGTGGAGAAGGGGGTGTCAAGGACAGGAAGGAAGGCTGAGCATCATTGAGACATTGTCATGGGCCAGTGTGGAGTTGGGGTGCAAGTGGACAGGGTTAGAGGGTCATTAACCCTGGAGATGGAATAGAGGGAACAGGTCTAGGAAGCATTTGATAAAGAGTAGATAGGATTGCTGATGGAGGTGGGGGCTGGAAAAGGAGTAGAAAATAATTTCTCTTGATGGAGTACAAAAACAAGATGACATGGAGATACGTAAGCATCCAGATTCCACTTTTTGTTCTATACCCTGAGTTTAAAGTTATTGCATATATTCATAATTATAATGAAGCTGAGCTTTTCCAGAACACATGCAATTCTGACACACTGAAAGCATGCTGCTTCTTATAGTTGGCTGCAGTACATGAACAGAAATTAACCAAGAAGATGGCAATGAAACTAAGCAAATAGTTTCAGCCAAAAGCATAAGGACATGCGTGATGTAACATGTTAATTTTGCTAATTGTCCTTTCGTTTTTAAAGAGAAATTTCCTCTTGTAACCCATAGAAAATCAGAAAATCTTTCAACTTGCCTGTATCTATCACATGTAATCATTTTGTGTCTTTAGTCTTGTGAAAAGCTCTCAGGAAAATTTTAGAAAGTATTAAACTCCCAAATGATGTATAAATTGAAAGGTCCTAGAGTCTGCTTTGATTTCCCCCTTGAACAGCTGACCTTGTTCTTGTCAACTGACATTTAAAATCATTCTTGGGGGACTTTAAACAGGGTTAACCTAGCAACTCTGCAAAAAAGCTGGCCTCAGTGCCCCTCATTTTCTACTGTAAAGATAGAGTGAGAGAGCAGGTTGCCCAGAAGGGAGTCTGAGAGTCTGTGGCCAAGGACTCACCATGAAAAGGAAGAATTGAGCAGGTGGCGTTCCCAGCTTCCACTTCTGCTGAATCTGGATACCAGCATTAGTTCATTTGTTACACATCAAGCTTTAGGATAAGATGTTCTTGGAACAGAGTGCAAATCAATTCTTTTTTAAAATATTTTTAATGTTTTAGTTAAACATGACAGTAGAATGCATTTGTGCACTTTGATATACATAGATGGAATATAATTTCTCATTTTTCTGATTGTACATGTTGTAGAATCATCAATTCTTTTTAAAAATATTTTTAATGTTTTAAACATGACAGTAGAATGCATTTATGCACTTTGATATATCCTACATAGATGGAATATAATTTCTCAGTTTTCTGATAGTACATGTTGTAGAATCACATCAGTCATGCAGTCATATATATACATAAAGTAATAATGTCTGTTTCATTCTACCATCCTTCCTATCCCCGTATCCTTTCCCCTTCCCTCACTACACTCCCCTCCACTTACTCTAAGGTAAATCTATCCTTCCCTAGTGCCCGCCCCCCATTGTAAATTAGCATCCACATATTAGAGAAAACATTTGGCCTTTGGTTTTTTTGGATTGGCTTATTTCACTTAGTGTGATATTCTCCAACTCCATTCATTTACTGGCATAATTTCATTTTTCTTTAAAGCTAAGTAATATTCCATTGAATATATATACCACATTTTCTTTATCCATTCATCTATTGAAGGACACCTAGGTTAGTTCCATAGTTTAGCTATTGTGAATTGAGCTGCTATAAACATTGATGTGGCCGCATCACTGTAGTATGCTGATTTTAAGTCCTTTGAGTATAAGCCAAGGAGTGGGATAGGTGGGTCAAAAGGTGGTTCCATTCCAAGTTTTCTGAGGAATCTCCATACTGCTTTCAAAGATTTAAATACATGATTCTAGGCAATGGCAAACTTGCCCACTCAGATGGGCCCAGGCTATGTGATTCTGTCCTTTTTGGGTCTTCAGTGTGAATTGAGCTGGGGAACAGCCATTGAGCAAAACTCACGTCCCCAGTAACAGCCCCAAATTCTATCTGATAGCTTCCATCTGCTGTTCTCCCATCAAAAAATTTTGTGGAGTACTTCTCTCTATAATACTTCTGTCTCAGAAGTCCATGAGTTCTAAGTTAAATCAGTTCTGGTTTCTGCTGATTGTTATCTCTGTGGACCTTCTCCTTTTCTGAATTGGAGTATTTCTCTCTTCCTTTGGCCATTGAAACAATGTACGATTCCTCTTCTCACATCTGTCTTGCAGAGACTAGAGCCACAACAGAGCTGATGGAGCCTCCCATGACACTGAACTGGGTGTGGCAAGAGTTCAGGCCTCAACCTTGGACACAGTCCTACGGCCCTGTCTGATGCACATGCTGAATATCCCTATACATGGTGACCTCCAACCCTGTCACCTGGTTTCTTCCATCAAACCATTTCTCTTCTAGTCCATCCAAGCAGGTTCAGGTTCTCCCAGAGGACCACCATACAGTCCTACAAGCAAAGGGTTGTGGTGGGGCACAGCTTTAAGTGACAGTGAAGACAGTGAGCCAGTCCATTCCAGAGCAGCCACCATCTGACCCTGGTCTCAGCTCTGGCCAGCCACAGTAGCTTATGACATGAGAAATCATACTTAAAAAACAAAAAGGGAGAGGTTATATAAATACATGTGGGAAATAAGCTAAGGAGCTCACAGATATGCTGCTGTGTTCATAGTTTTCACCTTCCTGCTGCAGGACTTCTTTTCAATTAACATCTTAGAGAACCTCAAAATGTAAACCAGGTGGCACTCAGATATCAGGGGCAGACTCCCCTGCTCTCCCAGCCTCTCCCTTTGCTGGGGTCACCACTACCTCAGAAATCTCCATAAAATTCTGGGGAGCATTACTTGACAAGCACCATGCAATGGTGTAAAGATTTTTTAAATGAAGGCAGATAATTTGTATTGCAGGTTGACACCTCCTGAAGAGTTGCCATTTTTGCCCCTTTGATACTGGGTCTTTGGCATCTCCTGTTCCCATGACTTTTCTTAGGGGTCATATGTGTACAGGAGGCCACAGTCTCCTAGTGCATTGTAATCTGCTCTGTCTTGCTCTCACCAGGCTATTATCCATGTGGTCCCCACAGGCATCTTTCTGCTATTCAATCTGCCTTTGTCATTCCCTCAATTCCTCCCCTGGCTTACCATTCTTCATAGGATGAAGGCCTCAGCACTCACTCTTCCCTCTTGGTTTTATTTATATACCTGTCTGCCTTGTCTGCCCCTCCCCAGAAAACACCTGCTTATAGCTGCTACCAGCCCCAAGGCCTCCCCACCTCCCAGCTCCAGGACTCTCCTACTCCTTAGTACTGGATTCATATTATACAGTCTTGGATAAACTTTACAACTTCTTTGTTTGTTTTTATTTTGTTTTGTTTTGGCGATGCTGGGGACTGAACCCAGGGCCTTGTGCATGCTAGGCAAGTGCTCTACCCTGAACTAGATCCCTGGCACAACTTCCTGCCTCTGAGCCCCATCTCACCCCCAGGCAATGGTGTCCCACCTTCCTGTCTCTGCTCTGAGCAGTCTTCTTTTGTGTACCTGTCACATAGCACCTGTGACCTTTGACCACTTTTCTGACTCCTCCACTTAAATAGAAACTGAGGGCAGAGATGTTTGTGGGAAGGGAGCCTACTCACTTTCTATCTGCAGCTCCCAGTCCCCAACAGATGTGTGACATATAAAAGCACTCAACATTTGAATGAATGAATCATCAAGCTATCACGGATGCGTTGGTGAAGATGTGAATGGCAGTTATTAAATAAATCAGCTCCAAGTTAATAAAAACATAAATCATTCTTCAAAGCCTCATTGCTGCAAGACTTTCAGTACTCTGTTGATTCAAATGAGATCTCAGGTCTTAAAAGAAAAGTTCTTTTTGTTGGGACTACAGGAACATCTGCTGTGTGTGGAAGTCTCTCCACCCGCATGGAATTGGCTGTGGCCATAACCAATTTCAGCGTTCAGAGCTGATTGTATTCACAGTCCAAGGGGTAGAGGGTAGTCGTGAGCGGGCATGTACGTGCGAAGGTGTGTGTGTGTGTGACAAATGTTTTAATGAACCATTCACTTGAAAATTGTCTTTTCTGCAGGTGATGTATCACCAATCAGTATGTCTCCCATCAGTCAATCTCAGTTTATTCCACTCGGGGAAATCCTCTGCTTGGCAATATCGGCAATGAACTCGGCAAGAAAACCTGTCACCCAAGAAGCACTGATGGAACACCTGACAACATGTTTCCCAGGTAATGAGAAATGAGCAGAGACCTTGCCAAATGGATGTGTGTGCTGGTGGCTCTGGGACTTCAAAGGGACTGTTCTTGCCATGTTTAACGGGAAAATAAACAAATAAAAAACGACTTCCCCAAAACTACCCAGAAGCCTTTCTTACTTCTGTCATTAAAAGTCAAGGCACCTGAGTTACATCAAAAACAAGTTCACTGCCATGTGCGGTGGCACACACCTGTAATCTCAGCACTTTGGGAGGCTGAGACAGGAGAATTGCAAGTTCAAAGCCAGCCTCAGCAACGGCAAGGTGCTAAGCAACTCAGTGGGACCCTGTCTCTACATAAAACACAGAATTGGGCTGGGGATTTGGCTCAATGGTCGAGTGCCCCTGAGTTCAATCTCCAGTACCAAAAAAACCAAGTTCACTGCTGCAGCTCTAGTAGTCTTTAATTGGCACTGAACAAAAGAAATTAAACCAGAATCCATAAAGGACCTGGCAAAAATGACCAGGATTCCATTCAACCTTTGCCATCCAACCTTCCTTAAATGCATGAACATGAGTGTTCAAGGGGCTGGTTCAGAACAACCAAAAATTTTCAGCCAAAGTGGTTAAAACTACAGAAAGAGTCATATTCAGAGTAAACATATTTCACAAGTTCCTGTCATGGCTTGGTGAGCTTTATGAATGTATTATTTGAGAAGTTAGTTAAGATTTGATTTTAAAGGGAAAAAAAAAATATATTTGCTTTTCTCTTAAATATTATAAAGAAGGCAATTCCCCAGCTGCTGTAGGAATGACATTTGATGCTTCTAGGGCTAGAGGATGTTAGGAATGGAAATAAGCAAAAGATGCACACCTCATCTCAACATATCCCACTTCTGAGCTCCAGTGTATTGTCACCACCCCACCTGCCCAAGTAGCCACATTTAATTTTTCAGAAGAATCTGGGAATTCATTTTATGTGAAATCCTTAAATTTCCTTAAATGCTGCCATTGTATGTGTGTGTATGTGTTCAAATATGCTCACACACATACACACAAATTGTGTGTATCACAGCAACATGCAAGTCAAGTAAAATACATTATTGGGCCACCAGTTTGCCAACTCATTATGGACAGAGCCTGTTCCTAGGTTGAAATAGAAATTACATTTAAAGTGACTGCTTGCTCCATGTGGTGGAGCACACTTGTAATTCCAGCAACTTGGGAGGCTGAGGCAGGAGGACCACAAGTTCAAAGCCAGCCTCAGCAACTTTAACAAGACCCTGTCTTTAAAAAAAATAAAAAAGAATGCTTGATAGATTGTTCATTTGCCTTAGAAGAGACTCTAGTAAATATAAGCTATTGGCTGTATCAGTCAGATTGTGCTATGAGAATGCTGGGTAACAAATAGTACAGAACAGTGGGGGCATGTAGGAATGGCTGCTTATTTAGCTCCTCTGTCTATGGGTTCCCCAAGAGTCAGCTGATTCAGCTGAGGCCTAACAGAGTGGTCTTGCTCTACCTGTACCCCATCCTCTTTAGAAAAGAGGCAAGCAGAAGCTCATTCTGTTCATAGAAATGGCAGAGGCACAAAAATACAAGTCCATTACACAAGGGCTCTTCGACCCTTTGGCCTCACTCTATCTACTAGCATTGCATGGCCCAAAGCAAACATGACTAATCCCAAAGTCAAGGTATGGGGAAGTATACGCCACGCATGTGGAAAGATTGGAAGTGCCAGTTCTAAGCTAAATGGTAATCTACTTGATCATACTGCGTCTCCTGAAATAAACTTTAAATTTCTCTCCTAGTAATTCTTTCTTCATTTTCAGTTATCTGAATAATGTATTTCAGTTATCTGAATTATGTATTTAAACGTTATGTCATGTTTAAAAACTCTAATATGAACTCACCTTTGCAACCTATAAGTGACCTTAAATTTGGTAACATTTTATTATTTGAATTTTCTTCCCTGTCTGATTATTTCTTTTCGTTAACTTTCAGGCATATCGTTTTCTTTCAGTACTAAGATAAGCAGAATCCCAGGGGACAGCTGTCTCAGAGGGGACAGATGCAGTTGGCAGATTCTGTGCTCTTGTGAAGGATGGCCCTTCTTGCTGCCTTATTCCTGGGTAGCTACTTCAGCTATCAAATAACCTAGCAGCTTTTGAAACCTTTACATTTTTATGTCGCTCCCTGAGAGATCACGTAGCTTTTTCAGAATTGGTTACTCACTTCCCATTTCTGAGAAAGAAGAAAAGGAACACACAGTCGGAATGTAATAGTAAAATGCTCATCACTGCCAAGCAGCTGGTAAAAATATCAGTAAGTTTGAGTACCTCATAAAGAAATCCATAGATTATCTATACTTAAAAAAAATAACTGCCTTGCTAACCCTTTTGGTAGGTGAACATAAATCCCAAGGCCCTTGTCTTCAGAGGAATTGAGAGGAGCAAACTAAACTTTCTCTGTGACACTAGTGACTGTTGACCAGCTCCAGAAATTTGGAAGGACACCATTCGAACTTGTGTTGGGACAGGGGTTTACAAACTATAGCCTATAGGCCTAGTGCAGCCCACCCCTTGTCTCTGTAAATAAAGCTTTATTGGATCACAGACATGCCTATTTGACTGTGTATTGGCTTTGGCTCCTCATGCTGCAGTGGCCGAGTCGAGTAGTTAGAACACAGATCATAGAGCTCATAAAACCTAAAATACATACTGTCTGTCTCTCTACAGAAAAAGTTTGCTAATCCCTGACTTAGGGCGTGGTGATAAAGATTTAGAATTTTGGTCAGCAATAGTTACAAATTTTAAACTAGTATTTCATAAAAAATGAGATTTTTGTCTCCTACCTGCCTCTCTTTTTTCCTTTCTTTTCTCCTTTCCTCCATTCTTTCTTTCCCTCCTTTGATTTTTTTTGCCTTTCTTTTGCTGTCACTTAAGCTACATTAGAACAAAACACTTTGGAAAACTCAACAGTTTAAATTCTGCTTGAAAAATGGTTTTTTAATGACAGTGCTAAAACTGGAGGGATTTGAGTATCACTTTTATATTTATTTTTTATATATTTAATAAATATAAAAGTATCACTTTTATATTTTTTGTTTTTTAAAGGTAAGAGTATTTCTTTAATACCTTATTTGAAAATAAAGTTTCAAAGTTTAATTAAATATGAAAATATTTGAATTCTCATATTTAGCACATGGTTTATAAATATAAAGAGTAGTCTAGATTTGGGCCTCTGTTCCTGTTGTGGAAATCCTTATTATAAAGGACTAGCAAAAAACCTTTTGCTAAAAGTAAAAATGTATGATATACTGAAAAATATTTCTTATCACCTTTTATATAGGTTGAATTTTTGCTATCTAACTCAACAACTTTTATATGGCAGTTTCCATTACAGAATTCAAGAATATTTCTTAAAAGTTTTAAAAAGGATACATACTTGCTTCTCACATTTTGCAGGGAAAGGGGATTAAACCCAGGGGCAATTAACCAATGAACAATATTCTCAGCCCTTTTTAATATTTTATTTAGAAACACATCAAGGAAAGAAAATTTCAGACCAATATTCCTGATGAGTATAGATGCAAAAATTCTCAATAAAATTTTGACAATTTGCATACAAAAACATATTTAAAAAATAGTGCACCATGATCAAGTGGGGGGTTCATTCCAGGGATGCAAGGTTGGTTCAACATATGGAAATCAATAAACGTAATCCATCACATCAATAGACTTAAAGATAAGAATCATGATTATATTAATTGATGCAGAGAAAGCATTTGACAAAATACAGCACTCTTTCATGTTCAAAACACTAGAAAACTAGGGATAGTAGGAACATTCCTTAACATTGTAAAAGCTATCTATGCTAAACCCAAGGCCAATATCATTCCCTCTAAAAACAGGAACAAGACAGGGAAGCCCTCTTTCACCAATTTATTTAAAAAAAATTTTTTTTAGTTGTAGATGGACACACAATATCTTTATTTTTTATGTGGTGCTGAGGATCGAACCCAGTGCCTCACGCATGCGAGGCAAGCGCTCTACCATTAAGCCACAATCCCAGCCCCTCTTTCACCAATTTTTTCAACATAGTTCTTGAAACTTTAGCCAGAGCAATTAGACAGACAAAAGAAATTAAAGTTATATGAATAGGAAAAGAAGAACTCAAACTATCATTATTTGCCGATGATAAGATTCTATACTTAGAGGATCCAAAAAATTCCACCAGAAAACTTATGAAAATAATAAATGAATTCAGCTAAGTAGCAGGATATAAAATCAACACCCATAAATCAATTGCATTTTTATACATCAGTGATGAATCCTCTGAAAGAGAAATTTGAAAACCACCCCATTCACAATAGCCTCAAAAAAAAAAAACAAAAAAACAAAACTTGGGAATCAATTTATCCTTATTCTTTAAGCCTGCAAAATTCCAAGTCATGATGGACTTCAGGAGTAGAATCTGGAAGTGATGGAATACAGACATTCCCCACAGCCATCACTTTTCCAGGTCAGCCCTACAGATTCCTGGTAGAACTCAATATTTCATGACAATTGAAAATATTATTCGTGATACAAGGGCTTCATAATAAAATAATAATAATAAACATCAGAAATTTTTAGTTAAATCTTTGGAAACTCAAGGTAGAAGTAGTATGGAAATATTGGAAATATTTCTCTCCATATTGAATGGAGAGAAAAGAATGTTTATGGTTTCTTTTTTTTTTTTCAAAGTAAACATGATTTGATTTATGAACCGAAAATCCAAAACAAAAAGCAGAGGTGCAAATGCTCTTATGGAATTCTTTCTTATCTCTTCTTTTGGAAGAACCAGAGAACTTGTTAATGGTAAGTAAAGATGACTGGATTGTAATCATGATTCTCTATAGTTTCATGAGTTTCCTAAGACCATGATTTAAAAGGCCTGTACTGTAATCAGCACATTCTATAACAATTCAATCCTTGTTTTAAAGTAATGACTGTTCTTACGAATTACATTTCAACTTTCCTTTAGTAACAGTTACAGTAAATTAAGTCAATCATGAGTTCTTAGATCATTGAAGATACAGTCAGTTTTAAACATGGGTTTGTTCACTTAATTGCTGTGCCAATAACTGCACCATTCTTAACACTTCAGTGTGGAGAGTGTATCCTCTTCTCAGGAGCAGCATTCTGTGTGAATGAAGTCTTCTTTCTTTTATTGGTTAGAAGGCCCTAATAGTCAGTAGGGAGTAGAAGTTTTTATAAAAAATGATTGCGTGTAACCATTTTTTGTTTTCATTTTATGATGGTGCTGAAAAATGGCATGCGTATGGTTTAGGCTATACACTAATAAAATTAAAATGCATTTATATTTTGTACAGGAAGTATCACAAAATTTAAAATAACAACTTTTAATTTGTCAGTCTTAAAATTACTTGTACAAAATAACCAATGTACGTTTGTCAGAAGTTAAGCAATATCCCAGTGGCTCAGGAGTCTGAGGCAGGAAGATCGCAAACTCAAAGCCAACCTCAGCAAAAGCAAGGCACTAAGCAGCTCAGTGAGGCCCTGTCTCTAAATAAAATGCAGAATAGGGATGGGGATGTGGCTCAGTGATTGAGTGCTCCTGAGTGTGATCCCTGGTACCTGCCCCCCTCAAAATGAAGCATTAGATTAGGGCTAGGAATGCAGCCTAGTGATAATGTGCTTGCCTAACACAAGCAAGGCCCTACATTCTAAAAATAAATAAAAAGTAAAACATTAGATTAAAAGGAAACTTTTTAATCTAATTAAAAAGTTAAATAATATGTCGATCAATACATTATCTATGAACGGTGTTACTTTTTCTACCTTGGTTACTAAGGATGCCTTCTAAGGAGGATAGCATAAGTGTGTGTGTTAGTTATATCATACTCATGGACTTTCTTGAGAACTGCAGACCATTTCTAATATCTTTATATCCTACTTTCTTAGTTTTGGAAGAATTGAGGGAACCTAAACTTCTTAGATCACCCAGCTGTTTTAGGTTTCTACACAACATTCTTGGAAGGTAATCTGGGTTTTCATGGATACTGACCCAAAGTTTAAGACCAATACTAACTAGCATTTGTTAAGCATTCACTGTATGTCAGGCACTGTTCTGCAGGCACCAAACTCAGACTAACAGTGCTAGGAGTGTAGGTACCATTATTACCCACATTCTGATGACAGTAAACAGAAGCTCCAAGAATGTAAGTTGCCAGCTGCACTAATGATACCAGCTGCATTAGTTTTCTAGGGCTGCTTAACAGAAGTTTATCATTCTACAGTCTGAAGTCCAGATGTCCAAAATCAAGATGTCAGCAGGATTGGTTGGTCCATTCTGACGTCTGTGAGGAAGAATTTGTTGCAGGCATCTGTCCTTGGCTTGTGGATGGCCATCTTCTACCATTGTCTCCTTATATTATTTTCCCTCTGTATATGCCTTGGTGTCTAAATTTCCCCTTTTCAGAAGGACATCAGTTATATTAGATTAAGGCCCATTCTGATGATCTTATTTGAACTTGAATACGGTTATAAACATCCTATCTACAACATAAGGTGGTTACATTGGGAGACATTACCACAGAGTTAGAATTTTAACATATAAATTTGGGGGAATAGTGTTAGTCGACTTCCCATTATAACAAATCCCTGAGATAAATGACTTGGCAAAGGGCTTACTTTGGCTCATAGGTTTAGAGGTTTCAGCCCATAATCATTTGACCTCATTACGTGTAGGCTTGAACTGAGGCAGTACTTTGCAGGAACACTTAATGGAGCAAAACTGCTCACCTCATGATCAGAAAGAGAAAGAGAGGAGGAGGCAGAGGTCCCACAGTCCTCTTTGGGGCCACCATTCCAGTGGCCTAAAGACTATCCAATAGGCTCCACAGCTTAAAGGTTCCATTACTTCCCCAGAGCACCAGTCTGGAGACTGAGTCTTTAACACATGGGCCTTTGGGAGACATTCCAGAACCAAATTATAGCAGGGGCATGAGGGAAAGGGGGCAAGGTTCATAATTCAGCCGTTAGCATCAGCTATCAGTGATAGAGCTGGGCTTTCCATCTGAGAATCTGGCCCCAGGACAAAGCTTTCAGTCTCCACATTTTCAGTCTCCACATTATGCCACCTTGACTATGTTTGGGTGACAATGTGGAATTGCCATTTTGTGGGTCAGACACGGTTGAATATTGGCAGTTATTCAGGTGATTCGACCTGAGCTGTTTCTAAATTATACCATTCAGATCAATTTTATAAGTATATCACTCTTGATGTGATGAGGAATGCAGAATACCCAGGAAATAAGTAAATGGACTATAGCTAATGAATTTGGACTCTCTTAAGAATTTATATACTCTTGATTCTGCCTCTTAAGGTAGAGACAACATAAACATGCACACAAAACCCTTTGGAAACATTATTAGTTTTTGTATAAAGAAGCATCCATCATTTTTATTCCAGGTGTTTCTGTGCTAAAAAATGAAGGGGTTTTGGGCTTAGTGATCAACCTGATAGTCTTTTCTTCTATGAGCATGTTAATTAGAGACCACCGGTTAGAAACTGGGAGAAACACTTCCACCTACCGATTTATGACAAAAGGGAGAATGTTCCCACCTGACTTTGCCAGTGCTGCAGTCAAAATTGAAGGTGGTGATGATTTCAAAATTAGAGAGTATGTCACAAATAGTGATCAAGTCTAATTGTTCTTATATGTAATTCATAAAACTAAGTTTAAGTATACTTAATTCTTTTTTAGAAAAAGGAATATATGAAGTAGCTCCAGTATGTAGCCTCTGCATATGTTAGATTTGTTTTTCCTTTCAAGGTAGTTGTTTTAACCTTACTTCCCTAGTTACTTTTATTGAAGATGCCTTTTCTGTAAGTTGATATCACACTATGTAAAACTTCATTTTCCTCTCACTTAAAAATAGCCTGTCCTTCATGACTGAGTTCAGTAAAGGTTTATATCAACAGTTGCAATCTAGCTGGGCTTGGTGGCACATTCCTGTAATATTATCCAGCGGCTTGGGAGACCGAGGCAGGAGGATCGCAAGTTCAAAACCAACCTCAGCAATTTGGCAAGACCCTAAGCGCCTTAGTGATACCCTTTCTCAAAGTGAAAAATAAAAAAGGGACTGGGGATGTGGCTCAGTGGTTAAGTGTCCTTGGGTTCAATCCCTGATACCAAAACAAACAAACAAATTTGTAATCTTAATCTACCTTCTCTCTCTTCCTGCCTTCCTTCCACACCCCTAGGGCTGGGAGTGGAACCCAGGGCCTCATGCATGCTAGGCATGTGCCCTACCCCTGAGCTACATCCCCAGCCCTCATAGAGCTTTTATATTTGCTCATTCTCTAGACAAGAAGAGCAATAGACATTATCAGAGGAGACTAAGATGCACACTAAACTTGATGGCCAACCTCATCTGGTTCTTGCTTACACACCCTGAGATGGTACTTGGAAGCTTGCCATTACTAATAGGATTCAGGAAATCAGGAATCGACAACATGTTCCTGCTTCACTCTCACAAGTGTTGTTTGTTTGCTTTTTGGTTTTAGGTGTTCCAACCCCAAGCCAAGAAATCCTGCGGCACACGCTGAACACGCTGGTACGGGAGAGGAAGATCTATCCCACTCCAGATGGCTATTTCATTGTGACCCCACAGACTTACTTCATAACTCCTTCCCTCATAAGAACTAACAGTAAATGGTACCATTTGGATGAGAGGATACCTGACCGGTCTCAGTGTACCTCTCCACAACCTGGAACCATAACACCCTCTGCCTCAGGCTGTGTCAGGGAAAGGACATTACCCAGAAACCACTGCGACTCTTGCCACTGCTGCCGAGAAGACATGCACAGCATGCACGCATCAACTCTGCAGAGGAAATCTGCCAAGGACTGCAAAGACCCTTACTGCCCTCCTTCTCTGTGCCAGGTGCCACCCACTGAAAAGAGCAAAAGTACTGTAAATTTTTCTTATAAGACAGAAACTCTCTCAAAACCTAAAGATAGTGAAAAGCAGTCAAAAAAATTCGGGCTCAAGTTATTCCGGCTAAGTTTTAAGAAAGACAAGACCAAACAGCTGGCCAATTTTTCTGCCCAATTTCCTCCAGAAGAGTGGCCCCTGCGAGACGAAGACACGCCAACAACCATCCCTCGGGAAGTGGAGATGGAAATCATTCGGCGGATTAACCCAGACTTGACCGTGGAAAATGTCATGAGGCACACTGCACTAATGAAGAAACTTGAAGAAGAGAAAGCTCATAGGAGTAAAGCAGGATCCTCTGCCCACCATAGCGGAAGAAGTAAAAAGAGCAGGACTCATCGAAAGTCCCACGGGAAGTCTCGATCACACAGCAAGACGCGGGTGTCTAAAGGAGACCCTTCAGACGGTTCGCATCTGGACATTCCTGGTGAAAGAGAGTATGACTTTTGCGACCCTCTGACCAGGGCACCCAGGGAGGGCTGCTTCATCATCGAACACAAAGGCGACAACTTCATCATGCACAGTAACACGAACGTGATCGAGTCCCATTTCCCCATGACACCAGAATGGGATGTGTCTGGTGAATTAGCCAAAAGGAGAACTGAGATGCCTTTTCCTGAACCTTCCAGGGGAAGCTCCCACTCAAAAGTGCACCGAAGCCACAGCCATACACAGGACCGAAGGTCCAGGAATGAGAGACCCAGCAAAGCCAAGGAGAGGTCCAGGTCCATGGATAACTCCAAAGGTCCCCTGGGTGCTTCTTCTCTAGGTACACCTGAAGACCTGGCTGAAGGCTGTAGCCAAGACGACCAGACCCCCAGCCAGTCCTACATCGACGACAATACTTTAAGGCCTGCTCAGCCTGTTGGTCATCAAAGGGCTCACCTTTCATCCACAAGCTATAAAGAGGTATGTATTCCAGAAATAATTGGTGGCAGCAAGGAGCCTTCCAGTGCTTGTAGCCTTTTGGAGCCAGGCAAACCGCCCGAGAGTTTGCCATCCTATGGGGAACTCAACTCCTGTCCAACCAAAACAGCCACAGATGACTATTTCCAGTGCAACACTTCTAGTGAGACAGTACTCACTGCACCGTCGCCTCTAGGGAAGAATAAGGAGGACCATGACACTCTGACCCTGGCAGAAGGGGTGAAAAAACTGTCTCCATCTGAAAGGCAGGCCCCGCATTCTTCCAGGGAGCCAGCCAGCCACAAGGAGGAGTCACCAAAAGGGTCAGGCGGGGGCCCTGCTGCTTCGGGTGGAGTGGCTGAAGGCATTGCCAACGGACGCCTGGTCCAGCACCACGGTGCAGAACCCAGCAGCCTGGACAAGAGGAAAGAGATATTCAGCAAAGATACACTGTTTAAACCTCTTCACAGCACCTTGTCTGTAAACAGCTATCACAAGTCAAGCCTGTCCCTCCTCAAATCTCACCCGAAGACACCTGCTGACACATTGCCAGGCCGATGTGAGAAACTGGAACCGTCCCTGGGGACCTCGGCAGCACAAGCCATGCCCACTTCCCAGCGTCAGCAGGAGTCTGGAGGGAACCAGGAAGCCTCTTTTGACTATTACAACGTCTCTGATGACGATGACTCTGAAGAAGGGGCAAACAAAAACGCTGAGGAGGAGAAAAATAGAGATGATGTAGGCACCATGCAGTGGCTTCTGGAGAGGGAGAAGGAAAGAGACTTGCAGAGGAAATTTGAGAAGAACCTCACCCTCCTCACCCCAAAAGAAACCGACAGCAGCAGCAACCAGAGAGCCACCCATTCAGCCCGCCTGGACAGCATGGACAGCAGCAGCATCACCGTGGACAGTGGATTCAACTCCCCACGGTAGGGAGAGGCATCTCTGCACGCATACACCTACCGGGGCCTGGGGCCGTATTCAGATAACTTGAGAGTTTCTGATTTTACAGTCTCGGTTCTGTGAATGAGGGTTTAGAGTTGTGTGTGTTGTGGTGTTGTTAACAGCCTGTTTCTGACTTCTTTTTCAGGAATTGAAAAAAAAGTTTCTGCAGCTGTAGAGATCACCAATCTGGACTGGTGGGTTGGCTCCTTCCCTCAGACTCGCATCAGTCTGGTCTAAGACCAACACTTCCCAGTATTTTTTTTCTTCTATTCCTGTTGCCATAATGCTAAAGGCAGGGTTTTGTTGTTGTTGTTGTTTAAGTCCTTCAAAAAGAGTAACATTTTGAAGAGTGAATAGTCAATGGGGAACAGGGATGGGGAGTCGCCTGATTCTAAGATAGGGATCCCTCTAGTGAGAATATTAATCACAGACCTCAAAACCTTTCCAGGGGACCTGGAATCTTGCTGCCATTTCAATCCTCACTTTGTGTGCAGCCTGCCCACCTGCTCATGCATCTTCCTCTTACTGCCCTCTTATCTACAAAGAAATGGAAACGTGTTCCTCTCACAGAAAGATTCGGGGCCTGTGCTCTAATAAATCAATACATGCACCAGCACTTTACTTCTCTTCCTGCAGAATGGATGCAACCCATTTAGGCACTGTCCTCACAGCTGGCTTCCTTTTGTAGGTGTTGTTAATTCAGAAGAATTGATAATGGAAAGTATAATGCCTAATGGTCACATCCAAAGCACTGAAGTTACTCAGGAGTTACAAAGGCAAACTTCCTTTTTTCTCCTTAACTCTTTCTTCTCCTTAAAAGGGCAACTTGGGTCCTAAATCTCCTTCTGAATTCTACTCCAGATTGGTGACTCTGAGATGCAGAAATACTTCGAAGAGATTGATATTCCTCATCTGCTGTGATTCCCAAAATCTTACAGTACTTATAATTTTAACAAGTACTCAGGATTATGGACTTCGTATATTTATTTTAATTATTAAGAATTAAAATTAATTCTGTTGTGATCATTTTGCCATTTCTCTGGATACTTTGGGGATAGAGCATCCCAAAGTCAGAACTGGGAATCATTAATCTGTTTGTCCCATATTAGGCCTTTGTTATTTCTTAAAAGGGCTAGTTCTTGATGATTATAATAATAGTTGTTATTATTATTATTATTATTATCATCATTATTATTATTTTGGTCATGTGTACTTTTTGCAAGTTAATACATGTAAGTCTAATGTCCAAACAGACCACAGAGATGGCACTCTTGTTAAAGTGGGTGGGAGACCAAGAGTCCCAGGTCTCCTCTACCTGTCCCTTGAGGATCCCTGAGAAACCTCAGCCATTCACACCCAGTCTTTAAATCACTGGCCTATTCAGTGACTTGTCTAAGAAATTGTTTTTGCTAAATCATTTTTTATCCCAAACCAAATTTTTATTTATTTTCCAATTTATTTTCTCTATCCTTTTCTATGTATTTTCCTGTTCTATTCTTTTTCCCCTCTTGAAATCCATGTAGTGGGTACCAGGTATGCATAATTGAAGGTCTATAGTCTGTGGCAAAAGCTCAAAGTCATTGCTTATTGAAGACATGTTTTATTCCCTTGTGTCTTTGTGTTCCACTACTTCTTACTGTGTAGACTCTACCCCCTGGTGCTTTTCATACACTAGTTTTAGACTTTTTGTGTTGCCCTCTTGACCCCTAGACTTCCACAGGCAGGAAACCACACAACTCCAGAGGTCATTGCTAAGGATAAATCAGTAACAGTTTAGTGGATTCTAATATAAAACCCTACTACTACATAATGTTGAAAGTTTTTGTGTGTTTAGGGGTAACAAATATTCATGAAATAGTCGAACCAGTATCTCTGCATAATATATTATCTCAAAACTTGGGGTGCAGAATATAGGATTTATGACAGGGATTATTTCTTGAAGTAAGTGACTTTCATTTTTTAAATAACATATTCAAAAGTTAAATCCTTTTTTATAGTGGAAGGTAAAGTTTGTTCTCAGGAGACTGCCCTCACACACTAGCCACATTTCTACCCTACCACTATTACGAGGTATGATTTTCTCTATAAGAATATGTAGATTGCCCATAAATTTTATGCAATTAGAGAACTTACAGAACAATTCCTAATTTTACCCTTTTCATATTTAATGTCATTTGCTTAGAAGCCAGATGACAAACTTTATTTCTATACACCTCCATAAATTTACTAAGTTGCCTTTAGAATGCATGAGGATGGGCAAGAGAATACTCGATTTACAGAATTTTCATCACGAGTAGAGTTGTAGCTAAGTAACATTATCATGCTTATACTGTCCCCTTGCTGGGACATGGGAATCTTCAGTGGGCGGTTCATTCAGATCTCTCAGTAAAATATTTCACTAAGCAACTAAGATGCAAGCAAGCAAGAAGATTTTTCCCTACATTTAAAGATTTCAATTCTGGCCCATCAGTTCTGTTCAGCCACATTTCCAAAATTTTTTATCCCAATCTATTGGAAACTAAAGGATATTGAAGAAGTAAAAGGATTAGAAACTTGATCTATGCTATGAGGTCTCATATTGAAAAAAAAAATCTTGACATGAAAAGCCTACTACTCCATATCTAAGGCCCCAAAATGGTTAAGCAGCACAATACAAAAATCAGAGAGACCAAAGGCTACCAGGGATGTGTCTGTTTAATGTATGGCCATGGCCATGTGCTAAAGAATCCTAGGGCCAAGAGAACACATGCTAATAGAAAGATGAACAACAGAGCTACTTAGTTCACTTCTCCTACCTACTTTCTGGAATTTTATTTTTAAGGTTGCATTCCATCCCTCTAAAAAAATAATTAAATTTGAGAAATATATTTTATTACTAACAATCCATTTCTATTAACTTTTCATCATCATATCCAGAGTCCTCAATATGAATGGCATAGTCTGTACTCATTATTGCGATGGTAATGAAATATATTCTTTACAGATACTGGAATGCTACATATATTTATCACTGTTAATACATTGTAGTAGTCAAAGGCATCTTACAGCAGAGACAGCTCCCAACTTAGATGATGTTGGAGGTGAAAGAGGGAAGGAGAGACCTCTCCACCACAGTCCATGGACCTCTTGACTAGCTGGCGCAGGCTTAACAAGTAGTGAGGTTCTTACAGCTACTCTGAGGACCTTGAACATGAAATCTACTCAGTTCCCCTCAGTCAAGCTCAGTCATCTTCATTTCTGTTATTGTCCTACATGTTTGAAATGTTAAATGTTCTACGTCTCTTTAAGCAATGAAATAGGTTCAAGGAGTTCTAATTTAGAAAAATTATAAGATAAATTGGAGTAATAAAGCTTTTTAGCCTCTATTCTATAAGAATCCTTTAAAACAGAAAATGTTTCTACCAAAGGGAGGCAGAAATGAATGTAAACTTGATGAATAAATGGGGGGAAAACCTAAGGTCTTTTGTCAGAAAATGTATTTTAACTAAAGTGTTAAAACTTGACATAGAGGTATACAGTGTTTAAAAAGAATATTATCTCCATCAGTGTGGGAAATTAGCTAGTGGCATGCTTGAAGTCCACCAAAGTCAAAATCTCCTAATCGACGAGGTAAATGTGATCATTAGGGTGAAATAATTGAGTTTATTCAGAAGCAGTTATGCCCAATGAATTTCTAGCCCGAAATGAAATCATTACTCTGGTATGAGTATTCTCTTCTAAAACTAATGTGATAGCTTCTCTATCACATCGGATTTTGAAGTAGTTTCCTTGAATGTGAAAAGAAGGCACAGCCATTTCAAAGTGCACTTGGTGGTTGAGAATCTTTGATTCATTCTGCGTGCTGCAGATCGTAACGTGTCTGTTAAAGCTCCTGGAGCCCCAGCTGGAAGAGCGGATGCGAGTCATCAGTGGAGATGTATATTGATATGACATTGTGAACCGACACAGGAAATCCATTAACTACATCATTTGCTCTTCCTCTGGGGCTCAGTATATAACTATTTATGTTCAAAGCAAAACAAAACCAAACCTTTTTACTCTTTTAGTACTCGGGAGAGCCTGGCTTCCAACACATCAAGCATTGTTGAGAGTAACCGTCGTCAGAATCCCGCTTTGAGTCCAGCCCACGGCGTAGCTGGTACAGCCTTCAACTTCCGTGCAAGTACAGATCCCCCGACCAACGAAGCTGAGAAATTACAGAAACCTTCCAACTGCTTGCAAGCTTCTGTTACTAGTGTGTGATAGTCCTTCTGCCTCAGATCTTCTGTCTCATTCAATACAGCAAAGTTTACGACACTGGGACTGATGTTTACATCTTTGGAAAGACAAGCATCTCAAGCACAGTTTTCGTGTTTACTTAAACTGTGCAGCTAAGTAGGCTAGGGCAAAAGAAAAAATCTTTATTTCAGAGTATTGCTTTTCACATTTATGGCTCTGTAGCAACTGAATAGCAGTAGGGGTGATATGTATACTTTGGCTTCACTAATTGTATCTGAGCACACATAGGAAAGTCTAGACACTGTAAGTGGAATATGCGTTTTCAATGTCATGCAGTTGCCAATTCCATTTTAAAATGCCACAGATGTGTGTTGCTCCCAGTCTGTGGTTCAGTGGGGCCACAGAACTGATCCTTGACACTTCCAAAACCAACCAACCAACTAACAAAAACCCATGCCACCACAAAATGTCAAATGCAAGGGTACACCTTGAAAGAAATCAATGCCAAACTGACCAGATGGGACCCTGGCCCTTTGCGTGTAAACCGTTTATGCACCTGTCATTTTTCACTGTGAGTTTTGTGGTACTGTTTTGCAGGAGTCCATGGAAACATGTCAGAAGGGGTGGCGATGGTAATACTGGGAGTGTCTGTTTTCAGGATTTTGTTTTCAAGTGTGACAGATGCTTGTCTTGATTTTAAACCTTCCATGATCACTAACAGGAATATAGGCCTTTGAATCTGAAGTGGATAAAGGAAGGGAATTCCCATTCTGGCTGGGGAATAGCACTAAGGGAGGGAAGAGGTGGACTTTTTAAAGGTATTAATCAAATATTGAAGGAAGATGATTTCCTCCTTGTGATACTTAGGATGATCCTATCTTACTATAATAGATACAATAATTAGTTTGTTTAAAAGCAAAATGTTCTTTGTGATACAAATGGAGAGTATGGCCTGGGGATGTTATTCTTTCTAATGGAAGGATATAAATCTATTTTATGTAGTTTTAAATAGAATGCCTAAATTAGGCTGTGGGAGATAATTTTTAGTGGTTATAGGAAAGAGCAAATTTAGGGAGAGTTGAACTTCAGGCCTTTTATTCCTGGGAAGATATCTATAGAGAAAACTTTTAAAGTAATTTTTGATTAGAAATATACATGCCCATGTAATAAACAACAGAATGAGCTCATTCTGCTAGTGTGGTATAATCATAATTTGTACTCCCCTAAAGTTTATCAGAATGACAATTATGCATAATGAACTATGCCAGAGTAATGTTTACAGATACTTTGTAACCAATTTCAGGAGGTGTTTTTAGGCGGATATATAGTCATTAGCCCAGCTTATTTCAAAATGATTTGTTAACATTTTTGCTTGGTTTACAATGTCATGTTGAACACAAAGAAGGCTCAGCGGCAAAGGATTACAAATAATTAAGCTTCGATCTTACAGAAAAGAGACATTTCAAAGTTCCCAAGCTTTATTTTCTGAGAACAATGGAATATGTCTATGGATAATGGAAAACAATTTGCAAAAGGGTTTCATCTGCCCCAAGTAAATGGTCTGACATAAAGTTATATTTAGTCTAGTGGCATGTGCTATTTGGAGCCAAACACCATTTTTTAAAAAAATCTTATATATATATATTTTTTTTTCACTTCAGATTTAAATAATTGGCATAACATTTGTGAGAAACTTCTGTTCTCATCTTAGATTTAATCACTAGCAAACAGTCATATACATAGTTGGACTAATTTTTGAAACATGAATACGTACTCATGCTTTATCAGCTATTTGAAAGTTGCATTGGGTCAAACTGGGCTCCTCAAGTTTGGCATAATTCCCTTTTAGTGCTTGTTATAGTGAAACTTAAGCACATTTCCTAGTAAACTGCCACCCCGTTGAAATGCTTAAGCCAGTTGACTTTTAATCCCATGCATCCTTTCCTCCAAGGCATGCCTCGACTGCTCAGAAACACACCGTCTGTCTCACTGTTTAAATATGTCCGGAAGGGATGATAATGTATCTAGTAGACTACATAATCTGTTTCCTTGGGGAGTTGTATACCATACAGTTACTAAATTTTCTGTCTAAATTTATTTTTTCCAAAAACCTGCTCTCAAATTTTTGTCATCCTCAATTCATAAATAATATAACCACGAGAACAGTACATCGGCCTCTGATTGACCCTCTGAAAGTAGCCATTGAAATAATCAGATGCTGTGTGAGCAGGAAAAGAAATCATTACCTTTAAGAGAAGCTTTAAAATATGAACTCACTGATCTTTCACCAGAAATAGGTTTACAGGACACATTATTCAAATACAATGTGTACACTATTTGCCTGATGCCCTGAGGTCCGTGATTTTTAAAAGAAAACTTCCTTAGACCAGTAGCCATTAGCGTAGAAATGATGGACTGTTAAGGTGATATATCATGTAAGCAGATGTTCCGTGTAGAAATGCTCTCCTGAATCGAATCTGATTTCTTGACTGGAGGAGAAGTGGTGGCGGGAAGTGCATGTCATATGTGACATGTGACAACTGTGCATGTCTAAGATGGTCTCACCCAGATGGTGAGGTTCTCCATGCCCAAGCCCTCGGGCCCTCTCCAAGCTTTGTGTTCTTTTCCTCCAGTGATACCATAGCTTTGTGTCACGCAACTTATCTAGTGTTAGAGTTGATCAACTGAAAGGTTTACAAAGCTGAATCTGGTTGAATCTCTGTGAGGCGTTCAACTTTAAAGGGTCAACACATCTGTCGGCATTTTGCACACTTATTATGTATTATTATGATACAACATATTACTTTATGGTAATTTTTATTTTTACATATAACTACCTCCATGAATTTGATGAAATGGCAGCAGTGTGTTAAAAGTGTATTGTTCAGAAAAGCAACATTTAAAACTTTCTTAAACATGAGGCCATGCGTTGTGTGTGTGTCGGTGATTGCCTCTGGGGACTCATGACTACCCCATTGCCATGGTTTTCTTTCACGGCATCCTTTGGCTTTCAGATGTAATTCTGTCTTCTCCTCTCTTCCCCATGAAAGCACACTTGACTTTGTCATGAAGGAACGGAAGTTTAAAAATTCTTTTCTTTCCTTCCTCTCCATTCCTGCTAAAAGTTCTCTCTGGCCAAGAGCCAGTTGGTAAACATGATTTGGCAAGCTATGGAAATATGATTTGATGGCTAGGTTTTCAGTAAGAAGTCACACAAGAAATTTGGACTGCCAACTCTGCAGTGCTTTGGGCTTCTCTGCCTTTATCGCATGCCACCTATTGAGCCCCAACTTCACTTTTATTAAAGGAGCTGTGCCATGTGGTTTCATGACTTTTGTTAAATAATTCGTATTCCATTTGATATGTTTTGCACATCTCAGGGGACCTTAATGAGCATACGAAAAGGGGGTGCATCCAATAGCGCAAACAAATAGAAGAGCTAAAAAGGGACTAGCTGGGTAAAAATAACACATGAATGCTTCTCTGATGTTGGGGAGCTCAAGTTCAAGAAGCATACATTGAAAGAATCTTCAGTAACAATGATTAGACACTAGCTGTTCCAAATCTCTATTTTTTGTAATCCAACCACCATTTCTAAAATGTAAGCTTAAATTTCATTACAGTCACCATCAGCAGAAGAAGCCTGTTTTGTTGAAATGGAAGCATCATTCCCCTTACAGTTTGGCACAGCTTGGTAAAATTCTACCCAGGATAAACCACTTATCACCACAAAGTGTACTTGAAAATAAAGTTTTTAACTTAAATGATAGGCATATTTCTCACAATACAATAGGGATCATTTTTGGAAAAGTCTCTCCATTTATAACATGGGTAGTATTTGGAGCTTCATTTAAAAACCAACCACCCGTGATGATGTTGCTCTGTTCATTTTGGGATCTCAGAGTGCTTTCAAAGCATTAGATTCACAAACAGTTAACAAGGCAGGTCATATTTGTAATACCCATACTTGGGATGACTTAGATTACCCAGAAACACAGTGGCAGCTATCAATGACCTATTTTCTATCCGTTTGATAGACCATCATGAGAAATCACTAAATACATTGCTCTTTTTCTGATGTGTGCTAATAAAGTAAAAAAAAAAAAAAAGTACAATCTTACACCTTTGTCCATTTTCATTCAGAAAGTTCAGGGTGTTTGGAATCTTGCACCTCAGCACACCTTTCCAATACTGAATGATGAAGTGGGAGATGAGCAGAACCACCCAGATGCCCTTGCAGTCCAAGGCAGATCCAGACATCCACCCTTGTTTACAGTTTCACATTGGGTTTCTATAATTCCCGTGCTAAAATATCATCTTCAGGAACAAGACTGCTCCAGGCAGTGGAAGGTGCTGAAACAAATTTCAATTAAAATCTTTATCAAGTACTCTTCACAGTGCTCCGTGGCACAAGAGAAATTCAGTACAATATATTGACCCCTACATTGTAGGATCGGATCCAGTTCTAAGTGTTTTCACAAATTAGGAGACAGAAAACCCTTTTCAGGAATCTTCTCCACTACCATAGACCTGTCCCCAAACCAACTAGCAGTGCTGCCAGACCACAGTGGACCCAAGCAAGTGATTGCTTCTCCTCTTCCCTCCTTCCCCCAGAACCATCCTGCCCGTTGCCAAAGCCATCCAGTACTCTCCTGTCAGTGAGAGACTCTTCTGTATACATTTAGGGCTCCAGGAAGCTGGAACACAGGAAAAATGAATGCAAAAGCCATGGGAGACATTGTTTTGCTTTGGGTTAGTAAAATATGGGCAGGAAAGAGATACTATCAGTTTGAGCTTTGCCAAGAAAGATAAAGAATCAGCTGTCACCCCAGCCCTCTCACAGAAGGTTTTATGGTATTAAGGTTACATCCAATATTTTCCCACAGATTTTTAGTTAGAAGACATTTCATAAACTACATGTATATGAAAAAAATGATTATTAAATTTCCTCGTGTGTTTGAAAACAGGCATTGGCATCTCTCTGGTTGAATTAATCTCTGCATCTTTTGCAGCAGCATCTCAGAGAGAGATTCCCCAGTGATCACTCCTAACACAATTGATGATTTGTAAGATTCCGAATTCTGCAAAGCTCAAGGGGGCCTGAGCCGCCACCTTATGATTGTATATTATCAGTTCTAGGGCTTTAATTTCTACTTGTTGGCTCTGTGTGTGAACACACACACACACACACACACACACACAGTGTCAACAAGGGAATAGGGTATTTCCAAGTACACAGCAATGACTCTGGAGAGGTGGAAACACATGATTAGAATGTAAGGTTAAAAGCTGGGCTGGGCCATGTGCAGCTGCCTAGCTCCTTGTGCAAAGGCTGACCTTGGAATCCCTGTTCCCTCACTCCCACCAAAAAGAGGTACCAAGTCTAAGACCTGAAATCTCCAATACCAATCCTCCACAGTTTCAGGAAGTTAATCCTGCAGTACTAACTCAGCAGCCCCTCCCCTTCCTTTCCTTGAGAACCTCCCTCCCTGCCTCCTTCCCATTCCTCTACCTAGACTCTGACACCGCCACGGTTTCCACATTGGAAGGGCAGAATACTGTGCAGTAGTGTGCACACATGCTGGTTAGAAATAGAGCTGCCCTAGGGTCACCTTCATGTAAGTATTGACAGCTACAAATTAAAGTCCTTAGAGCAGTTGACAGAGATACTACTTTCTGGAAGAGAATTAAATTTAAATGTCAAGTTTAAAGGGATCATAATTCTGCAGGTATCTTTCTCTGAGTGACTGAATGTGACTATTGCATTAGGGTAAATGAATTAAGAAGTGCAAGTGGGATTTACTGTATGTTAGAAAGGAGTTTTGCAGCCAAGACTGCCTTGAATAAAATGTGTTTGCACTGAAAAAAAATTTAAATTACTTGGTCTCTGGTTGCTGTAAAGGTCATCCAAGATGGATGTTCTGTTTATATTGTATAGTATTTCATATGAAATAATTACAGTTCATGAAATGTCTTCCCTAATGTTACTGATTTATAACAGCACATTTGTAACATGGTTTTTATTGTGTCAGTGTACCATATTGTAAATGATGATTACTTGTCATGCTTAGTATAATAACTTAAAAGAAAAAAAGGACAGGGATTTTTGTAAGTCTATATTTGAAAGTCCCTCCATATGGTAATATTGTGTTCATGTTGTTTATGTAGTGTTGTGTGAAATATCCATTTTGGATTGTGTTACTTTTTAAGATATTAAATAACATTTGGTTATATGTCTAAGTGGATTTTTTTTGGTACTTGTGAAAAAATATTTTAGGTAAGATCAATTTATTTCTTCAGTTAATATGATTTCATAACAAATTTCAATTGTACATTCTTTGTTATTAGGGTTTTTGAGTCAAAACAACTAAAAATGGAAATTTCTGATCAAAATTCTTTTCCCAGGAATGTTGAAAGTCACATACTGGACTGCAAATTTGAAACAGAGTGAGGGCTAGGGATGGATGTAATTAAGTTTTTTATATGAAAGTATAAAGCAACGCAGTTGGTTTGGGGAGTTGTTTTGTACTGGCACTCCTATTATGGCTTTTATGTCCAGCTGAATGTGACCCCCTCCCAGGTAAACACTAGGAGGCTGTTAATATTTCCAGTGAGGCACTTGGCATGACTTTGGAATGTCTCCACGTTCAGTTGCCTTCAGAATCTCCTATAGAGTCCCTTTCTATGTCCACAGGCTCCAAATTCCAACTGTGTGCAACCATAGACCAAAAATATTTTTGAAAAATTGTTCCTGTACTGCGTATGTACAGCCTTTTTCTATATCACTTTCCCCTAAACAATACAGTATAACAACTACTTAAACAGCATTTATGTTTTACTAGGTATTACAGGTAATCAAGAGATGGTTTAGGGTATATGTAAATACAATGTAATTTTACATAAGGGACCTGAGCTTTTGCAGGCTTTGGTATCCTTGAGGCTCCTGGAACCAGTTCCCTGAGGATATGAAGGAATAACTGTACACTGTATTCTCCTCTGTGGTGGTAAATCTTTGTATTTGGAGAATGAATACTGTTTTTTTGTTTGTTTATTTGTTTTGGTTTTTTTTTCCCAAACAAAAAGTGGTTTGCTGTCAAGTGAACGATTAAACTGGGAGACAGTATTTTTAGTCAAGACCTCTATGGAGCTATATGCAATTGAGCCCAGTTTTCTTGCAAAGGTAATACTCAAAGCAAACCTTCAAAACCTGTTTTGCACAGTGAGTGTGTCTTTTGAGTTAGCATGGAGATCCCCAGGTGAAGATCTTGAAGAGGAAATCTTTCTTTGTTATGTAAATTTGTCTATATAGTTTTTTTAGGGATGAAGTTAGGAGAACAAGTCCATTGTGTTTGACTCTAGAACCACAGGCCTCTATGGTAAAGGGTAGGTCTTTGTGTGTTCCTTTCAGAAAGATCCAGTGAACTTGATGCATGGAGGAAATGTGGCAAAGTTCTGGCTCCTATGAGAGAATGGTCACAGTTCATAAAATCTTTTCTTTCCAAAGGAAATGGTATGGCTTTAACTTAACTTATTTTTAAGTGTTTAGAGTGGTGGGAATTTTTTTTTTCCTTCTCTTCATAAAGAAAACCCAAGCAAAGTGCTCAATATTTGCCTCCTACCCTGTTTGCGGCTGTGAAATTGAGAACCGTTGAATAATAAAAAGGAGTTATTCACCTGAATTTCAAATTTATTTAATTGTAAAATCTTATTCCAACTGTGGGAATACTTGGTTTACTGATAGTCCCCTCTCTTCAGGCACAGTGACTCCAGACTTTTCCTGTCAAGTAAATAGTTCCTCTTCTAACACACTAAACAAGTGTGTGATGAATATATTCGCACAGCAGATTGCCCTGGGCAAGAGTCTCAAGAAAAAGCAAGGCACCTACACTCCAGAGAAACTGGGTAGGATTTTTTTGGTGAGTCTTCTTAAAAAAAAAATTGTGATGAGAGTATAAAGTAAGAGAGGGAGATTTTATTTATTTTTAAATTTTTTTTAGTTGTAGATGGACACAATGTCTTCATTTTACTGCTGTGTATGTGGTGCTGAGGATCAAACTCACGCATGCGAGGCAAGCGCTCTACTGCTGAGCCACAATCCCAGCCCGAGAGGGAGACTTTAGATGAGACAAATACATGGTAGACAAGAGAACTGAGACCAAAGAAGTTAGTTTGGAATCCAAAGGGCAAAATTGTTTTATTGACACCAAGCATGGTGGCACACGCCTGTAATCCCAGCAACTCAGGAGGTTGAAGCAGGAGGATTGCAAGTTCAAAGCCAGCCTCAGCAACTTAGCAAGGCCCTAAGCAACCTAGTGAGACCCTGTCTCAAAATTAAGCACAAAAAAGGATGGAAATGGAAGGAAAGGAAAATGTTTTGTGTACCATTTGTTTTTTGTGTGTGGCAGTTTTAAGTTATTAGTTTTTAAAATCAATACTTTTTAATGGAAACAACTTGACCAAAAATCTGTCACAGAATTTTGAGACCCATTAAAACAAAAGTTTAATGAGAAAAAAAAATAAAAGGATGGGAATGTAGCTCAATGGTTAAATGCCCCTGAGTTCAATCCCTGGGACAACAAAAAAGAAAAGAAAAAAAATTGATATATTGATATTTGATAAAGAGCAAAGTTTTTTCCTCTGCAGGTAGGTCTAGGCCACTGGTGCTGTTATCCACCCAAAGCCCATTTGCACTTGTCCGGGAGACCATTTATGTGGATTATTCAATCATCCCTCAAATTCCATCAAATAAACTCTCTGATCACCTCTCTTCACATTTCCCTTGTTTCTTTCTTTTTTATGAAGTTTGATGCATTATTTTTCTATTCTACTACTTTGACTTTCTTTAATTTTAATACTCTTTCTAAGGATAGCTGTTCGTTTGATGATATGCTATTAACATTTGAACTCAGTCCTGATCTCAATCATTGATGAGCACAGTTTATTACTAGTATTTTAAAATTCACATTTATATTTATATTGTCTTATCCTTCTCGTGCTCCCCCTCCCCCATCTCATTTTCACTTGGCTTTGTGTTAGGAACCTGTTTATATCCAACACTTCTGAAGGAATCTGCCACTCATTACTTCAGAGACCTGATAAGTAACTAGCTACTTGCAGACAGGCATAGATAGATGGTTAGATGACAGATGTTGCATTAAACCAAAGAGTTCATTCTATTCTTTTTTTCAGACAAAGATGAACAGGTTACTTTATTCCAAAATTACTCAAATCATGTTATGTTTATTTGCATTTTAAGTCTCCAAGAATAGGGAATTGCTCTGCTCCCTTACAGAATTTCTATCATCTCATCTGTCTACCTATCTACCTCTCTGCATTCTTATACTCTGTAAATGGCAATGAAACAAAAAGAGATGTCATGCGAAGAGGTATTGTTTGACATCTGTGTCACCCCCTTTTAAAGTTGTGTTGAGAATTTAGTTGGTTGTTTTTTTTTGTTTTGTTTTTGTACAAGGGATTGAACCCAGTGGTGCTTAACTATGTAGCCACATACCCAATGCTTTTTTTATTTTTTATTTCAGATGGTGTCTTGCTAAGTGGCTTAGGGCTTCTCTAAGTTGCTGAGACTGACTTTGAATGTGCAATTCTCTTGCCTTAGCCTCCCAAGGGAGGTTTTGAGCCTTTTTATCTGTGCTGCAAGCCAACAGCTGCCATATTTACTCTGTATCATATTGTGGGAAAAGTTTTGCCCCTGAACAGCACCACCCTTAAAATTAGGTAATGGCTCAGTGGTCCTGGCATTGAGGCATCAATAGGTCTGCACAGCACAGCTTCATGTCATTTGTCATTGTTGATAAGACAAGTGCAATAAATAAATAACAAATCTTCAATGGATTGGAGAAGACAGGAGTTTTTCCCCCCTCAGTTTCCTTCATGTGTTATTTTCAGGCAGCCTGCAAGAAGACATTTGTCTTTAATGTCAAAGGACTGACATTCAGAATGAGAAAGTTTCACCATCTTTGACATAGGGCCATGAACTTGGAAGCAGAAGGTTCCGGTCCCACAGTCCCTTCCATGTCTCCTATCTTTAAAAATGACCTAATTGGGGGAATCAAGGGGCTCCTGATGGTCCCATAAGATGTCAAGCAAGAGGGTATGACAGAGGATATCTTTTATAATGAACTTTTGCACTAGTCAACTGGTAGAACTACCAGTACTTTAGAGAGACTTGCCCAAGGATGTCAGCAGTCAGCATATTTTGTTGAGAGCTTTTCAGAGTAAAGCACTTCCACTGCATTTTTAAAAATAAACCCTTTATTTTGTAACAATTTTAGATTTCCAGAATTCCAAAGTGAGTATAAAGACTTCTTATATACTCTATAACCAGGTTCTCCTATTATTGACATCTCACATTAACATGGTATGTTGGTCACAATTAATGAACAAGTACTGTATACACTTTTAGTTAAATTTCCTTTGTCTGTTGCTACTGTCATTTTTCTTTTCCAGAAGCCCATCTAAGATACCATATTACATTTAACTGTCGTGTGTTCTTGGTCTGAGATATTTTCTTTACTCTCGTGTGTGTGTGTGTGTGTGTGTGTGTGTGTACGCGTGCACGCACGTGCGTGTGTGCTGGCAACTGTGCCCAGGGCTTCACATATGCTAAGCATGTGCTCTACCACTGAGCTAAAATCCCAGTCCTAAAATTGTTTTTAATGACCTTGACAGTTTTGAGTAGTACCATTCAGGTATTTTGTGTGATGGGCTTCTGTTTGAGTATATCTTGTGTTTTTCTCATGATTACGCTGAGGTGATGTCCTCTGGGAAACAACCACAGAGATAAAGTCCTGTTCTCATCATATTTAATATGACTGACTACTGTTGATATTGACCTTGACCGCCTGTGTTCAGGTGGCACTTGTAGACTTCAATGTGAAGTTACTGCTCTTTTTTCATATGAGCCTCTTTGGAAGAAAGTCATTATGTACAGTTGATACTTAAACAGTAGGGAGTTATGTCCACAGATTCTTTGGAATTCTGTACAGGATACTTGTATCTTCTTCCCCCTTTACTTATTTATTAAATCATTTATTTACATCAGTATAGACTGATAGATGTTTACTTTATACTTGGGGTTGTAGTCCGTGTACTTTGGGTCTGCATGTCCATTTGTTTGTGAGCACCTTCCTGAATCTCTGACACTAGAAGAGGCTGTATAGTCTCATTTTATGTATTTCCTGCCTTAGCCTTGGAATCATTCATTTCTCCTTGGAGCCCTAGTTTCTGGAGAACAGTATTAGATACCAAAATCTGGGTGCTAGCTATGTGCATTGCTCCTGGGAATTCATTACTTCTCAATCTTCTCTTTGATGACAGCACAAGGAGACATTTGTCTGCTTCCTAACTGGTGTACGTACACAATCTGTAGATATTTCCAATAGGTAACCATTTCTATCTCTATTAGGCTAAATGTGAGTTCCCACTGATGTCTTCACTTCTAATCCTGAACAACACAGATCATTCTAGCCTCCTTCCTTTGCCTGTCTGCTGACTGTCACTCCAACATTAGAAAACTGGCTCCCACTGGGCCTGGTGGTGCACACCTATAATCCCAGTGGCTTGGAGGCTGAGGCAGGAGGATCCCGAGTTCAAAGCCAGCCTCAGCAACTTAGCGAGGCACTAAGCAACTCAGGGAGACCCTGTCTCTGAATAAAATATAAAAAAGGGCTGGGAATGTGGCTCAGTGGTTAAGTGCCCCTGAGTTTAATCCCTGCAACCAAAAAAAGTGATTAAAACATTTAAAAAGTAAAAAAACTGGCTCCCACTACCCACCTTTTCTTGACTCAATTGTTCAATTGTATCTATAGCATTTTATAAAGCTGATTTGATAGATATGAGTAAACACAGAAAGGCAAAACATGAAAAAATGTAATTTATCCTAGTAGGTGGCTTAGTTAATGTGACAGGATAGCGAAGATTATAAACTTTCTAGTGGACTTATTGGCACTTAATGGGTTCGTTCTAAAGAATTTTAAGGTTCAGAGGGAAAAGAGGCACTGTAACTATTATTTCAAGTGTCTGTTTCCTTATGTTGCACTGTTAGTACTGGGAAAGTAAGGAATGTATTGACTTTAGGAATATGTCAGCAAGTTCCTACCTTCTCCCCACTTCCAATCCCTGCATATCTAAATTTTTACCATATTTCAAGGCCCAAGTCAAATGCCATGTCTTTCTCAGGAGTTCTCTGAACCCCCCTCTTCACTTCCAGGCTCTGACAAAAATATAGCCTCTTTCTCTCTCTTGCAAACACTCATCATTTCCAACCCTGGGTTCTCAGTTTTTTTAATCTTGGTGACAGATTCCAGCCCAAGACCACACCCTTACTGAAATAATTTATCCCACTTTTATACTCTTTACTAGACTGCCTGGGCATGGGGGCTCCTCTTGTCCTTGTTTCTCAGTAGCCCTGATAAGCTTTGAAATCCTCAGAGGCTCTACTGTGAGAAGTGAGCTCGGTGTGATGGATTCAACCAAGAGTTTGAAAATGTTCAGTACTTTGGTCAAGGCTGCTTGCAACCTAGGTGACCTTCTGGAAATATGCTGACTGGCTGCTGCTTCCCAGCTGCCTTGGTGTCTTATTTAGCACCAAAGAAACCCAGGAACGAAGCTATGGTCTTTAAAATGTCAAATGATTTGCTGAACAATTAGAAGCTGAAGGGGAAACTTATGGTGGGAGGGAAGTTCAAGAGGTGGGGACACCACTGAGCAGGAGGCTAGGAGGAGCCACTGACCAGAGAAGGGGGTCAGCCTTGCTCAGCTGACATGAAGACCATTGGTGGGGGAGATCTGAGACTGTGTGCTGTGCAGATCTCCTGCCAGAGGGGAAGGTCTTCCCGAAGCGGTTGGAGTATTTATGCCCACGGTCACAATGAGTTCCCTTTAGCTGTATCTTAAATCTACAGACAGCTGACTATTGTTTATGCAAACTTTCCATAAAAGTATAACAAAAAATGTATTCTCTCTCTCCTGATTTAAGCACCCCCCCCATCTTAGCCACATGTTTTTCTTTCTGTTTCTTGTCATTTCTTCTCCCCCAACCTCCTGCTCTTTCTCTGGGATTTGCCTCCAGCTAATTTTTCACTTTAATGTTCTCATTTCTCTCCTCACACTGCATTGCACACTTTTCAAACAAGTACTTGAATTTGATTTCTTGATAACCTTTTTCATATCTTCCTATGAGTCTCCCCAGTGACTGTTGCTAACTCACTGGTAGCCATCAGGTGTGCTATTTTAAGAGCTTTAAACAGGGAGTTTAACTAGTAACAAACTATTTGCTATTGCTACCAAATGTACAGGTTAGCTTTTCAATAAGTTATTTTCAAAGCCAACATCTCTGCTTAAGCTTTGCTGTGAGTGAGAGAATACCAGAAATCTCCCAAAGCTCTAGTTTACCTGGAATATTAGGAAATGGAGTCTTTGAAGGGATTGCTATACAGGTTCTCTGTGGCCCCAGGTTTCAGATGCAGTAGTTGTAGTCCTGCCCTGGGGTTGGTTTGCACCTCAAGTTGAACTGAAAGAATGCAAAGCCAAGTTCTGTCTGAGAGATGTGACTTCACAGGCAAATTGAACAGGAGCTTTCAAATTCACACCTCTGGAAGGTCTTGCCTTCGTGAAAACACATCTCTTCATTTCAGTTGTCATATACTCCAACTTTTCTACAATAAGCAAACTGTTCATGGGCAAATAAAATATGCAATAAACAGAAGAAAGGCCAAAGCTGGTGGCTTATACCCATCTTCTCTTTTAATACTCTAAGCTCAGCAGCCAGAATTGAACGAAGTCCTTCATTTTTACACAGCAGCTTCTGGCCACTTCACCTCTGACAAAGGCTGAATTTGGAAGCCTGCAGATTTTTCTTGAGAATAAAAAGTCTTATTAATTTTTTCAAGTTGCAAATCGATGTTTCCTATTATCCAGAGTAAAAGCATTCTCTGGGTCTCAGTAAAGCATAATCCAGAATTTCTTACTATGAGAGGATTAAGAGGGGTGAAGGGACTAAAGATAACAATCTCCAATTGTTCCTTGAGGCATAAGGTAAGAGCTATTAGGTAAGAGAGACAAATGGATCATTCATAGTTAGCATGTGCCCAGCATATGGGGATTCAATTTTTCTTTCCTTCCTTCTCTCTCTCTCTTTCTTTCTCTTTTTCCCTCTTTTCCCTCTCTTTTTCTTTCTACTGTGCCTTGATGTGTAGCCCAGGCCGGCCTCACATTCCCAGCTCAAGTGACCTTCCTGCCTCAGTTTCCTGCCTAGTGAGCAAAAGCTATGCCAGGCTCATTTTTATTGTTTACTTCAGTACTTGAACATTTTCTCCAAATGACTTGTCACAACGAACTCATTCCCCCTCAGATCAAAGCAAAAATCTTCAGACACTTCCTACATACGCAGAAATCTAATGCTTATCAACTAATGTTGTGCTTAATTAATTCTTATCATAATCATATATCAAAACCATATACCTCACAAATGTCACCCCCAAAAGGCAGTCCATTATGAGGAATATATTTTCAAAATTTAAAGCCTTGTTGTAAAGTAGGTTTTTAAAACTCTAAATTTAAATTTGATGTTCAGGTTGAATATTCCTTATCCTAAATTCTTGAGATGGAAAGCGCTGGGGATTTGTGAAATTCAGACTAGGGGAGCTCAGCCTATACCTTGAATACTATGGCCCAGATTTAGAAATTAATAATCACCGAGAAAGGAGGGCTGAAGTCAATAGAAAGATAATACAAATATACCTTCACATATTATAATATTACTTGGGATCCTAATCTGGGTACAATAGATATTTTAAATATCAAATTATCAGTGCTTTCCTCCTAGCTGCTGGGCATCCTGGCTGGTTCCAGGAACACAAAGTTAAAGGACATGATTATTGCCTTCTAGAAGATTTAGAAGGGAAGGTCACCCCTGTGGATGGAAAAGTAGTGATGGAACCTGAGTACAAAATGCTCCAGGTACTATGGGAAAGTGCATCTGCCTGGAGCAAATGCAAGTTTCAGATCTCTCTCACCTGCTCGCCAACTGTGGGATTTGGCAGCCACCATCACCCACCTGACTGCTGAGGCTCAGTATTATGGTCTGTTACCAAAATAGGGGTGAATCCTGCTTTCTCTGCCTCACAATGACTTGAATGAGGATTAATGAGAGACTTGAAAACTAGGTGTATTAGGTATGAAACCACCATTGGACTATTGTGTGGGTTTGGGGAGAGGAGCTCATTTTGCGCTCTTGTGGCAGGGATATTCTTATGACAGTTAGGATTTGAGCCAGCCCTTTAAAGGAGAGCGAGATATTGGTAAGGACAGAGGTGTCTGAATGTATTCCAGGCATGAATCACAAAGGCTTGAAAGTAGGAATGGCAAAGATAACATTTGCAAGACAAAGCATACACATAATTAATCTTCCTCACATGCTATGTGTGTGTAAGGGGTGAGAGGCTAACATTGCAAGTAATTTTTCTATAAAATATTAAAGATGAACATTAGGATGTGACATGCTGTAAGTTTGTCATGTGCTATCTGCAGATGGAGTGGCTATCCCGCCCCTGCTTTCAATTCTTGTCTTAAAATCCAGCTTTCGATAGAAAGACCTCTGTCTTGGCCCATCCCCCTCCAATCATTTTTTTTAATTTAATTATTTTATTTAAGTGCGTTTCAAGTCATAGTACATAAACAGAGCTCAGTTTTTCCATTTCTCTGGTTGCAAATCAGATAGAGTCACATTATTTGTGTCTTCATACATGCACCAGGGTATAGTAATGATGGTTGACCCTCCAATCATTTTAACACTCTTGTTTTCCTTCTTTTCCCCATGGACATAGTGTGTGTCCCCCAACTAGATTATAAAGTTCTTGAGTTTGGGACCATTTTCCAATCATATTGCCTCACAGGTTGTTAACTGCTGCTGACAAACTGTTCTTCCTTCTTAAAATTAATCAGGTCACTAATTCTAACAGTCAAATCCACTTGGAGTTCTATGGGTAGATGTCCACATATCATTCACAAAGTAATGTACTTGTACCTGAGTAGAGAAAAAGCCAAATGTATTCTTAAGACTTCTGAAATGCCTATGATTCTGTGCTGTCACCCACCACTGTCATGAATGCAAAGATGCAATGACCCTAGCATATTTTATGTCTGATTTGACATGATTAAATAGCAAAACTGGATCCTGAGCTGAAAAATCACACTGTTCGGATTTTTTCTCCAATGATTTTGGCTCTTTCTTCCAAGGTCCTCTCTTTACCCCTTGATTGATTGGTGTTCCTGGACGATCTTTGGGCCTCTTTCCTTCCTGTTCCTGGGCCCCTTTCTTTAATTCCTCTGTCAAAGATTTGAGTGTCTTAATCTCTAGTCCAAACTTCCTCCCTGAGCTTCAGATTGGTTGTTTCTGTTTCCTTCAAACCAGTATTTCAAGTTAAATTTGTATCTTTCCCATAAGCACTTGGTCTTTCTGTCTGTGTCCCCAGTCTCACCAAAGGATCTCATTAGCCACCCATTTGTCAAAGCTACAAACCTGAGATTCCTCTTTGACCCCTTCATCGCCTTCCCACATCACACAGAATCCATCACTGGGTCATCTTTATTTACCTCCCAAGTATCTCCTGGGTCAGTCCACTTATCTCCATCCCTACTGCCACGGCAGTGGTCGTTCAGAGCATTATTAGATCTCGCCTACATTATTTCAATAGTCTCTACATTGATTTCCTGCTTCCTGTTTTTTTCTTTTTTTGGTACCAGGATTGAACTCAGGGGTACTCACCACTGAGCCACATCCCCAGCCCTATTTTATGTTTTATGTAGAGACAGGGTCTCACTGAGTTGCTTAGCATCTTGCGGTTGCTGAGGCTGGCTTTGAACTTGCGATTCTCCTGTCTCAGCCTCCCTAAGTACTGGGATTACAGGCATGTGCCACCGTGCCCCGCTCCTGCTTCCCGTTTTTACCATGGAGGTATCTTTCTAAGATACAAATTTAATTATGGTGTCCTTATATTTGATGCCACACAAGCTAGGGCTTTTTCCTTCTCTCTAAGCACA